>OY365810.1:25726029-25776029 GCA_959347315.1 Bimastos eiseni | reverse complement strand
ATAATGTCCGGTTCAAATAGATGTGGTACAATAATTTTACTTTGTCGACGTCAACGATACAATGGACCCTGCAGAGTATGCGTACTACATTATAGCTCTTAAACCCATATTGAGTACATGTATACGCAAGTAAATTATTTTTTTATATTGTTGAGATTTTGTCATTGCCTTTGCTATGGGAATTGTTCATCAGAGTAAAGCAGTCTGCTATTTTAAAGGCGTCAAGGGGTAACAGATAGCATGATCTCAGTGTTAACGCAATTTATTAGTATTAACTATATTTTAACCAATTATGAGTAAATTAAGCATCAGATGGACAAATGATAAAACAGACAGACAATTTATTAATGTTTGAAGGATCGATATTTGTTAGAACATAGAATGCTGTCTATTGAAGTCAAAGATTCAGCAGTAATACGAGTACGTTGAGTACTTTTATCGATTGATGAAAGTCGTGTCCACAAAGTTAATTAAGGAGGTTTTCAGTTTTCCGGTGTTTACTGGAAATAAATAAATATCTTCTAGTAAATTGCAAGGTTTCTTGCTGAGTGCATATTAACTACAAATATACCAAATACGATATCAAAGCAGGCCTTCAGATACTTCTCAGAGTGTTGGTCTGCATGCATACTAAACATCTATATATATGCATGCATTCGCGTTATCGTATCCAACTGCCGATATACCATGTTTACCTTCTATAGGTACATCTCTCGCCAGCTCTGTTATCTATTATCTGCATGGTCCATCCGAATCCTTCAATAATTTTGGCCACACAAATTTTAAGTATCTACTTTAGTCACAGCTCTAAATGACCGGAAATCTTTCGTTTCTTCATGTATGGATCGTTGGTTCATACAAAATTGCTCTGTATAAGGTTTACGAGTGCATTGGGCAATCAGTTTATTTCCCCACAATTATTCCCCTTTCCATTTGTATTAATTAGTGTAATTGCCTGCCTGTTTATCGCATCGATACACAAACTATAAACTTGCTCGTATGGGCATCAAAGTGGAAGATTTAGTGAATGTGATCGGTTTTGTAAGCGTCGCATTTCCTGCAACGTCATTGGTCTAGACTCTAGAGAATTGGCTTAAAAACAAAAGCCATAAGAGATTAAACGGGTTTGATTCCTGTACAAGATTCGTTTAATAGATCAGTCAGAAAGACGGAAGGAGTGATGTACGGGTCAAAGGGTTAAATATATGAGCTGTTGATTAAATGGCTGAATGATTGATTGATTGATTGATTACATAATCAACAGATCGACCTATCAAGCGAAAGATGGATTGATCCATTGATTGATTGATTTGCTGAATGATTGATTGGTTGGCTTATTGATTGGTTTGCCGAGTGATTGATTTATTGGGTAACTGATTGATCGAGTGGTTGACTGGTTTATTGGTTGGTTGATTAATTGGTCGATGGTTGGCTTGTGGACGGATTAATTGGTTAATTTAATTGATTGGTCAATTATGATCTTGTTAATATTCGGTGAAAGATGTACAATTCTACACAGTGGTTTGGATACCTGCTCAACACATATCTAATCCTTTGACACAGTGCATTCGACTAAAAGATGACAGAAATTTTATCTCCAGGATTCTTTATAAATTCAAATGTGTAGCTCATAATAAATAGTAGGTTTAATTGTACCTGTCATGACCCTCTCTGCCGATCTGGTCGCGAACTACGAACATTCATTCACCTTTTGTAATTCACTGCAGTTTGTCAGTTTGTTTCTCATTAAACGAAGATATACACAAACTCATGAAAGTACAACAGAAGTCAACTGGAGAATCCAGAATTTGACATGAATGGAATCCGCTCATGCACATGTTGCTCAAGCATGTCTATGCAGGTAGGCCCCTATCAACTTTCAGGAAACGAGGGCCAATACAGTAACATTTGTATATATAAAACAGTGAGCGAAAAGGTATGAATTACCGTTGGACTCATACTGTTCAATATTGTCGACATAATTATATGGGTTTGAAATTTTTTGATTGAGGATAGCAATTTATGATTCGTGCGTGTATAGTAGCCTCATTGTTGGCCATTGAATACTGCCGTCATTTAACATTTAAAACACTAAATCACACGCTATCAAATTGCAGTTATGAACGGTCACTGACAATTGTGATTAAACGCAGGATAGTAATCGACAATGAGGTATTCAAGAAGCAGAAACTACTCAGATAAACCTAATTCTCAACCTTTAAATAACAATAATAATGATAACGTAAAGCCTCCCGTTGATAGGGAGCTTCGATAGATTGAAAAGATGTACTTTATGAAAACACACGTTGAAAGCAAATGGAAGGAAGTTCAGAAAACTAACGAAAATCAATCAGCTTGATATGATATTTTGGAAAAACTGCTGCAGGCTGCTGGAGAACTAGAGGAAACTAATACTTATCATATACGTAGAAAATAATAAAGAGGTAAATGCATTACATCGTGCAACTCGTGTCTATAAAGAATTCCTGAAGATAGAAGAGAGATGGAAAAGCAACAGGAGTCAAGGAATGTGATGGAGGAGTGGCTGATGCACAGAGAAGAAAGTAATGAGGCCACAGAGAAGTAGAGAATAAAGTGGAGAACAATGCGGAATAGTGGCTACTGAACGCATATACCAAAGGGCAGTGGACTGCTGGATGCTGATGAACTTGGCGTCAAACTCAACCGTGAAGCAGTCGTGCTTTCGAATGTTAGGTCATGGATTAGCAAGACTGTGTTGCGAACGGTTAAAGACGGGAAGGGAGCGTGACAGGGCAACGAGATGAGGAATAGACGCAGGAATGAATGAATAGATGATTGATAGATGGTTGGAGAAAAGGGGAAGAGGAGAAAAAAGTGGATGTTTAGCTGAGACATAGAGATACTAGGTGGACAGAAAGCAGAAACAGGAGAGGACAACGATGAGAAAGTAATGCTGTGTAAGTTAATGCGAGCTCTTTGACCTTCAGCAACTCCAGAGGAAGATGAAGAAGACAGAGGGAGAGGAGGAGAGGGAGGAGGAGAAGGAGGCGGAGAAGGAGGAGAAAGAGGCGGAGAAGGAGAAGGAAATCCTGAGAAAGCAAAAGAATGGGATGGCAACGTCCATATAAGACAGACATATGGTAATACGCAACTGGTTCACATATAATATATAGAAATAATTATACATAATTATTATACGCAACCCTGTATTATTCCATAACAGCCACACGCTTTAACTCCACGTTGGCGCATACTGTCCACCAGTAGGCCTATCACAATTTGAGCCGGATAAACGCGGTTGTCTTGAACTATGGATGATATAAAGATGTCTGAATGGGAATCCCATAATATCGAATCGTCGAATTGAAAGAGGAGGCGACATCATCGTCATCCGAGGCATCAGCTGCAGAGGAGAGAGATGGTCGACGTCAATTGCAGATGGGATGCAATAGTATCAGATCAAGACGGAAAACAGTCTAATTATAGACGTCGTCTAGATCACGTGACCACCCCACGTGTCCTAGGGTCAATGTAGAGGGGTGGTTGTCGAAGCATTTCTAGGGCAGATGGATGAATCGTCTGTCCTTCAAACAATTTATTGGCATGATCACCTTCGTCGTTGTCATTAGTTACAACCACGACAACGACGTTCCAACAGTCTTCCTGATGCATAATAGTCGTTGTTGTCTTCACCATCGTCAAGTTCGTCGCCGTCGTCGTCATTATCATTAGGCCTACCTTTGTCATGGCCTAATTATCACAGAGATTAACTTCAAACATTTAGACAATTTTTGTATAGCGATAGCAGTTCTGATAACATTTTATTAACATCCCTAGCAGCAGTGATGATCCACTCTCAAATTCTCGACCAAAGCGATGCCCCTTTACAGCTACTCTACTACCTCTAACCCAGACTGGAAACCAAACTCTATCTTCTTCGGACTACCCTCTCGACAACTCATTTGATTGACGCTGCGCTCGTGAATAGGTTGGTGTCCCGCGCTTGGCTTTCGAGTAGCGCTTTAATAATCTTGTGTAATCATAGTGTCCCAGTTGAGGTCTATAAAAAGATTTATTTTTGTTTAGACGCTTGGAGATTACGATCACGATTACAACAGCAAGAATAATAAGAATTATGTTTCACCAGCTGTCAGGTTGCTACTGTTGTGTGCTAATACTTCGTGTCACATTCACAATGCTTGGATATTATAGTAATTCACTGAGTTTGTTTATTATTATTATTATTGTTATTATTATTATTATTATATCACGCGTTTTAACTGTACAACGGCAAAAAGAAGGATCTGTTGGACTCGATAAAATACTAATTGGATTTTAAAGAGGTAAAAAACGTGACGCTGTATCTACCCTGTCTAACCCGCTTGTCACCAGAGTTCCATAAAGCTAACTGAACGTATATCAAGCGGCTAAAGCGGATTAAAGATCAAGAGGTTTAATCGACTGCATGCTTCCAAAGGATGAACACAATTTGATCCCATTCCTCCTTTGTATAAGAACATATATTGGTTGCATAGCCCCAAGGACGGGATTATTGGCAGTTGTGTCTCGATAGGGCGGATAGTCTGGTAAATCGTTCCTTGTAATTTACACAGTGGCTGTGTCGACTTGATATTCTGTATCAAGCGAGTATTGTAGGCCTGTTGCTTATTGTGTACGTTCCTCCGGCATTCAGCTGAACAACTTCATTAATGATTTTTTGCCGCCTGCGTTGTCGCAAGGTCTCCCGTTGTTTTTGTGTCCCTGTTTTCAGATGCAAATCGTTTCCGCCTTAGGATTGTGTACAGATTTTTTGCAGGATCTCGTTTTCGCATTTCTAGTGCTAAATCTATGCATAGCAATGTATGAAAGCCTCCACAGAGAGAACTGTTCCGAATGCCCATAACAACCACACGCGTTGACTCCTTTCCATCAATGCAACTATTTACGATAATTGGCAGAGCATTCAAGGTAGCAAATCGCATTTAATATAACATAGCCATCATTTATATTGCGCGGCTGTTCACATTTATAAACGCGCAACTCTATTCTTTTATTGACGGCGCTGTCGTAGGCCTGTCCGCCCAATTCAGACGTATACCATTATCTGCAGTCATGTATTGTGCGCTGGCGTTGTCTTTCTCGTGGCGTAATTGCAGTTTACAGCCAGATCTAATGTTACGTTGCATTCGTGCATTCGTGCGTTGCAGTTTGCACGACGCTCCATATGCACATGTGGGTCATCGACTCCTTGATGCAGCTGTAAACAAAGAAGACCCCGGTGGGATGAGTCCGGTTGGTGGTCCAGTTATTTATGGAGTTTTCTCGCTGTCTGGACCGCACAGTCGTCAGGCGTCTCGTTCGAGTGTAACTTTCCACACTCTAATACAAAAGGGAATTAAGCTCAAGAGTGGCTCGATAAGAAGCAGAACAGTCAGAGGGGCAAACAGCACCGCATCAATCGTACAACGGAAATCATTTATCAAGCTCAGTTTCAAGTTCCCGAAGATATCTATTCTGCAAACACATAAAATTAAAAAATGTCATATTCATGTAGATATGCGTTGTAGTGTTGTAGATAAAGGGAAGAAAAGACAAACGGTGAGATCAAATAAATTGCCGTAAGAAGTTAAACGGAGGAACTCAATAGAACCCAGCCAGACTTCTTAAGGTAGAGATTCATCGATTCATTACAAAGATTTATATAGCGCCCCTTTAAGGCCACTACTCAGGAGCTCCTAACCCCAGCACGGCTAAAATGGACAGTTTTAAGGTGAGTAAAAAAGAAGCCTGAGTTGACCCCTGGCGACGACCGCAACGTCAACGGAAGCGTGTTCCATAGCGAGGGTCCAACCACCGAGAAGGCACGATTCTGTTTAGTAGTTGTACGGGGAAATGGTACGATGAGCAGGCCTCGCTCAGTACAGCGGAGAGAGCGGCGACCCGGTACACTCAAAGTAGGGTAACAGAGATCACGAAAACAGGCAGAGGCGAGACCTAGCAAGGATCCCCATACCAAAGAGATGATACGGTACGAGATTCGCTGTTGGAGGGGGAGCCAGTGGAGCACATCGGGCATATAGCCGGAGACATGGCCGAATTTAGGAATGCGTCCGAATTTATGTAGACGAGATTCACCCCTTGTATATTCTAAGCCACAAATGATGACACACGTTATGTTTGATATGTCGGCCACAAGGAGAGTCCCTGGAAGGATCAAAACGATCCCGCTAGTAGGGAGTAGGAACACCTATGTACAGTGCAAGAAGACAAACACGACGGCCGATTGAAATCTAGCAATTAAATCGTTATCATACACGTTAGACTAGACTAAATTTACAAAATTATCAAATGAAACATAGTCAAACAGAGATGGCTACGAATAAAAACCAAACAAATTATTTTAACCAGGTTTAATTCGAAAGAGTAACGAGTGAAAGCATTATAGCTACATGCAAAGTAGATCAGCGGGCTGTCGGATAATAAGTTACTGCAGAATTTCATTTTCCTCTGAGTTCGGTCGCATTCTTCTATAGAAAGACGCCATAAATGTCACGCAGTCTGAAACGCATGACCTTTTTACTTCGAAAGGCCATGCAGACTATTATATGCATAATGCCTACACGCATAGGTCTAACCTTTATCGCCGAACCCTGGTTGTAAAATCTATCCTTAAACCTTAAACTTTTTGTCGCTGAACCTTTTATTTGAATGGCGTCCTAGCTCGACCGTTTGATGCAACGATAGGCTTGACGAGCGGTTATACATGAGTGCAACGTCTTTGATCAATCTCCTTAAATGCTTTGTATAGGCCTACTGATGTGATTTTATGCTTTCGTCGACACTCTTAAGCGTGAAGCTTCGCCGAATTTGTCTTGATGACAAATCATGTTCAGCTTCATTCATCTTTATTCCCAAATGATTTTAACTTCCTTTAATGGCTTATTGTGATGTTCATGTCACCTCTCTTATTGCATGTGACCAAATTTAAAACTGCCTTTCTTCGCATCTTCTTACAGATAATTAACTTCAGGTGGTGTGTGTTTCGATTAATTCGCATTTATATCGTTGACAGTTTTAAGATGTTTCTTCCTTCTTTGAAACAGGAGAACCCAGTTCAACTCAATCTCTTTTGTCAGCATAAGCTACTATAATAAATAATAACATAACAATACAAGCTTTAAATTGGTAACATCAGCACCTTATTAGTATGGCATCACACACGTAGAGAGAACGCCTATACGGTCAACTAATTGTATATATATATATATATATATAGGACGCTGCCAAACAACTTTTCAGCTCAGCGCAAGCACTGAGCTATTATATATAATTTATATTGTTTAATCTGCATTCCACTAATCCAGCACACATTCATTTCACTCTACCTACATTTACATTACTCTATTAAACATTAATCACCTCAACATACTTTACGTGCCATCCACGATAAACAAGTACCGTTAGGTCTGCAGGTAGTGATTTTAATTGCAAATTCTTATAGCGCCACTTCAATTGCGTCTCATCAGAATGGTTGCCGACGACGAACACACAATAAAACCGACCTAACGCGACATATATATATATATGTATATATATATATACATATATGTATAGATATATATACATATATGTATAGATATATATGGCAGTATAATAAAATTGAACAAAGGGCGAACATGCGCAGGATGGAAAGTATGTCGGTCTGTAGATGTCCGCACGAACCGCGCAGTAGTTTGTTGTGCGCTATTAATTCGTGCTCTGAAAGGGAAAGAGTGAGATTCATCGGCGCCCGTTGTCCGTCGAGCGTTAATAGGCTCCTCCTCCTGCACCTGGCGTGAAAGGTCGGCTCCCGTGCTCCTCCACTCGTTACCACGGCCTCCGTCTGCTCGTTTGGTCGCAAGATACAGCGGCAGGCAACGTGCTACCATTAAGCCTAACTCAGAGACGTCTATCCAGTAGTAATCGCACTGTAAACTCAACGTAAAACTTACCGTTAGACTGGGAGCAATGCCTCCGGTTGGTCCGCGATCAGTTGCGTGCGGCGCTGGTGAAACAGACCGTGTGCGTTTCGTGATCGAATGCTGCTTTCATTTGTAGCCAATGTCGACGCATGCGCACTGTCGCTCGGACAGTTCATTTGGTATAAGAAGCGGTTTCGCATCAAGACACTCTATTCGGCGATTGTGCGGGACTCCTCGTTGTTGATAGAGGGCGCGCGTGGAGGTCAGTCTGGACCGGGTTCAGTGCATTGGCGTTCCATCGCTGTTCGTCAAGCAAGCTTCGGGGATCTCTTGGAAGGCAGCTGAAGATCCTGTAGTTCTATCGAAAGACGTCGGATGGATGAGCGTTGAGTTTTCCCACCGTTTGCTTGCGGACGTGTTTATGTTGGCTCGTATCTTCTCCTAACTGAGTTTGACCGCTCACCGAATGATCACCATACTTCAATGGCGCCACTGTGAATTAAATGAGTGTCAACCATCACTCCTTGTGACAAATCTCTGGGCGAGTATTGTCATCGCCAAAATTTAATAATCACCGGAAGCCAAATAGACGAAATAGCAGAAACGCTTGAGGGATTCCAATCATTCAACCCTAGATTACATTGCATGAGATTTCGACCGTGTCCGCAGTCATGATGGACGAATTCGAGATGTTTCGTGCGAGAGCGTACGGCGGTGGCCTGGGTGGTTGCTCGCGACAGGGTTACCTCCACGGCACCCACCAGGAGGACGAGGAGTCGACCACGATGGCTGCAATGCGCTCCAAGTCCAAGCGACGGCACAGTAGCGTTGGAATCGTAGGAGCCTCTCCCGAACCCTACGGTCTGCTAGGAGTGGCGGTAACCGTCAACAACCACGAGACATCAAGGAACGCGGAGGCTGTCCTTCGGAACTCCGACGGAGGAGCATTCAGCTGCGACCGATGGAAGAACAAGCCGCGACTGCCCAGTCAGGTGACGGTGGCCATCGAGCCCCCGAGTCCAACGGACCCCCACTGCGGTGGTGGCGACGACTACGGACACCTGCGGTTGAGGTCTAAGCACTACAAGCACAAGCAGGCGATTAATGATGACGACGACGATGACGCTGATGACGACGACGATGATGACGATGATGAGGAAGGTCGAGCGACGACGCACAATCGCCCTGGCAGACAGAACCTGCAACGAACGCACACCGCCCCACCGCACACCCGCTCGCCCTCTCCGAGGAGACAGAGGGTCGATGGGAGTGGTAGCCAGAGACATCTCGAGGAGCAAGGTGCCTATCGAACAGCTGCTGCTGCTGTTAGAGGAGGAGGCGTCGAGACCAATTCCTCGAAATACGACGACTCATCGGATGACGGTGGATCATCGCGGCTTCAGCGGAACGACACGTCACCTGGTGGAGGAGACATCCGCCGTCGCAGTCCATCGGTGAAGAGGGGACGACAAGGCGCCGGTTCCAAGGCGGCAGACCAAGGGGCACAACAACGACGCGACAGTCGCCCGAACGCCCTGTCTCCCGAAGGAGCAGGAGGCGGAGGTTCAACGGCCCGTCGTAAGTCGGTGACCAGCAGCGCCACGGACTGCCTTCGCCTTACCCAGCCTTCGCCCTCCACCCAGCGACGCAACTCTTACACGGGTGCTGTTGCCATGAAGCCGAACAGTCCCCCGACGGGCGCAGGCTTCAACACCGGAAGAAGGGGGTCGGCCATCACCTACCTGACGGACGCACCCTCCCCTGGCCTAGGTTGGAGGGGGCCGTCACCTGCGGGCAGTCCCTCGCGAAGGAAGTCCTGCGTCGAGGACATTGGAAGAGACGTCGAACATCTGCTAGGCAGGACGTCCTCGGCGGGTGGACTCAACCCGGACGACATCCGGAACCATCTGGAGGAGCTGACTCTTGCGGCGGCAGATGCAGCCGCTGGCAGCGGAGGGTCAAAGGTCAACAGCCGAGCGTCGTCAATCAATCGCAAAACATCTAATCGTCCGTCGATCGCCGGAAGTCCTTCTGGAGGCGGAAGTGGATCGACGACGGATTCGTCGGAGAGTCCTCCGGTCTACAGGGTTATGGTGCTTGGAGCTCAAGGGGTCGGAAAGACGACCTTAGCCAATCAACTGATGACATCCGAATATCTGGCTAACAAGGAAAACCATCAAGGTAAGCCCGCCATGTCCTACTCTAGTATCATGTCCTGCTCCAACGTCATGTCCTGCTCCAACGTCATGTCCTGCTCCAGCGTCATGTCCTGCTCCAGCGTCATGTCCTGCTCCAGCATCATGTCCTGCTCCGGCGTCATGTCCTGCTCCGGCGTGATATATTGCTCCAGAGACGAAGTGCAGTGGCTGTGGGACTACAGATGAGAAGCGACCGGAGGTCGAGAAAGACTTAAATATGAGGGTGACCGGGTAGAGCGGGTTAACCGGAGGGTGAAGAGTTTGTGAAGATATTTAGACAGAAAGTATATTAAGGAAGGTGGATATGAGTCAGCGAAAGAAGTTTTAAGTGCATGCGTACTGGGATTTATAGCCAATGAAGTGATTTGAGCTAACGTGCTAACGTCTCTCGCTAGTGAGTTCGGATAAATTGCAGACGTCTGAGTTGTGTGTTCAAGGTTGTGGAAAAGGGAATTGCAGTAATCGAGCTCTTAGTGGACACTGGAGGGTGCAATGGTGGCGGCAGTTTGAAGTCAATCATGAGCTGGATACGGCGCAGGTTACGATTCATGTGCATGAAGCAGGAGCGCGAAAGGTTGATATATGCAACGGTCGTCAATAATTGACCTCCTCCTCCTCCTCCTCGCCCCATTATGACAACGTAAGGTAATTAAAAACGCTGAACGTAGTAACACACAACATGACATAGCAGGAGGTATTGTAATGTAGAATGAGACAAATTAACGTAAGCTAAAGCACTTCTTTTGGAGATAAGATCGTTTAGTGTAATATGATGTGATTAAAAATGGGGCAAGATAATGTTACTGGGAAGACTGAACGTCCAGTATGCACAGCAGTGCACCAGCTAGGAAATGGTCGAATGAGGCAACGAGACAGAGAGATATAGACAGACATACATACATAGAGAGAGATACAGAGACTGAGCCAGAAAGAGAGAGAGAGAGACAGAGAGAGACGAACATTCAGTGAACGACTTACATCAGCTGCCGTATACGTCGTGGGAAGCAAAAGTCATCATCATTAGCGCCGACCATAACAGCTACAGCTACTTACATTGTATGCATATTATTAATGTGTAGGTATAACAAGTGCTGTATATCGTACTTAAAATATAACATTGTTTTAATTAAAACGGACGAGATCCATTAACACACAGATGCAGACACGTTTGTTATAAAAGCCTTGCGCTGTATTTAGGCCATGCATGTGTGTATAACTTATGAGGAAAAAACGTCGCCGTATAGGCCATTAGGGAGCATCTGTAGCAGAATTGCAGTCTCAGAAGAAAAAATATTATCTATAGCCTATATATTCAGCGCATCGGGTGAGGATAAGTTGCATCGGGTAGCATGTGTAAACTTCCTCTTGAGGTAGATGTATATACAAGGCTACTGGTTCTCAGATGACTGAAGAAGCGTCGTTGGGTCAATCGACGCTGGCAGGGCAGGTGAAACACGGGGTCGGACGTTGAAGTCATATTAAGGACATTATCGCTTTACGTATTGCGGCGGCCGCTGGATCAGCCTTGCCACTCCCTTTTAATTAAATCCGCAACCTGTGCAGAAACGCATCGCGGACATGATTGGATTCGGGCGGAACGCAGCCGATCTCAGCCGATGACAGTTGGACGCCGACTCATCGGCTTCACAAGCAGAATTAACACTAATCCAACCAGATAGTTATTAGATGTGTCTGAAAATAAATAGACGCAATCATAATCGCCACTTTGATCTTTGCCATATTCGCCAAGTGTATAGGCCTGTATGCATAGCTGTTGGCAAGATACGTTGCTGCATTTCTTTCTATCCTCACAGCTATATATCGTTCTAGTTAGACGTTCTCGCCGGATTACGATAAAAAAAGTTGTGGGATTACTACTCAATGTGCTCATTTTTCTGGCTCAATCAACAGTGACTCCAGAGACGCTTATAATAAATGGCTGTAGACGCGTGTGCCAGTGTTTTATCGCTTCTTATGCATCTATTTAGCCTTGTATTTCCTTCCCCTTCCTTATCTTTGTCTACTGTCTTTCGTGTTTCATTTTTCGAAATTATAATCTCCATTCCACCAGACTAGAGTTTGTGTAGTTTTCACCTGTTCCACCATTCCTCTGTATTTCTTCCTCTCCTGTTTCTTCTAAAGCTTTTTGTTTATCTTTCTCTTCGACAGCTCATCATCTTCTTCTTCATTTAATTATCTTCGTTTCACCTTAGATCGTTGAGCAATGCAATACAATTTAATAGGTAGCTTATAGTGAAAACTTCTTTGCTGGATATGTACCCACAAGCGATCAAGCCTCACGAAGCAGCTACATGTATCGAGAGGAAAGCAATTTTAACGCTCACTAGAGTAGGTTAATTCTCAACAGATTATTCCAATTCTACCGATACTATTTTAATTTTCCCTAGACTATGTTTATTTCCCTCCTACTAATCTGTCCCATCGCGTTATCACTTTATACAACTCTCTTGATGTTGCCTTTGCGCTCAGCTCTCTCTCTCTCTCTCTATATATATATATATATATATGTATATATATGTATATGTATATGTATGTATTTAATATGTATATGTATAAGTATAAGCTATGTATATATATATGTCCCACTCTCTCTCACACACACACGCGCGCGCGCATACTCTCTCTCTCTCTCTCTCTCTCTCTCTCTCTCTCTCTCTCTCTCTCTCTCTCTCACGCACACACATTCTCTCTCTCTATTTAATACACAAACACACACACTCTCGTTTCTATATTTATCTTACTCTCCACTTTAGTCTTTTTTCACTGTTCTCCCTAAGCATTTCCCCGCTCCCTATTTCTTTCCCTCGCGCACCCTTTATTAACACTTCTCCATTACTCATCTCCTAACTGATTAACTATCTGACGTGACGACTCCAAATGGCGCGTTCTCTGTGGCATCCTCCGTCTTCCGTCATCATCTGTAACTCCATTGACGCTTACGACGTCTCGGCATGACACCGCACGATGAATTCCCTAAGCTACACGAATGCACTCGAAAGCGCACCTGTGCCTTATTGCAAAAATAATGCAGACACACCTAACAGTAAGTTTATATGATAGCCAATATGCGTGCTAAGTAACTTTAATATGCGTTATGTTAAGTGAAATCATATAATTTATATATATATATAGCCTACTACCTATAGTTTAAAATAATTAGCCTATATATATATATATCGATATTGCAATCATACACACGGACACACCCACACTGACACAAATATACATGTGCTTATAGATGTAGACTGTGTCCGGAAATAAAGGCCATTAATGATAATATGAAAATAAATAGTAAATAATAGTCAATTTTTAAAATTTCAAAACCGTTTTAATCTTATATATTTAGCTAGAACTGCAGAAAATATGACAGCTCCTATCATCCAGTAATGACGTCATAATGACGTAAATTGCACCAACATTGGAGTTCCATATTTGTGGATAAATATGTCAGGCTCAACAGTTTGTGGAATTTTTAAAATCGACGAATATTTAAGCCTATTATTTATTTTTATTTTATCCCTTTATTTTCGGACACAGTGTATATATGCTTATCTATATTTTACTAAGGGTAACTTTAGAAACCCATCAATCACGGCCTATACATGTGACATACAAGCACATACGCATTTATTATGCGCGCATATACATGTAAGTATGTTACGATCGCAACCATGACCTAGCGCACTATGAAGCCCCTGACCATTGTAATTATACCTAGACTCCTTTGGCATAATCTGTGTTAAGCTAGTAACTTAACACATATTTTAAACCTCCCTGCATGTATCAGTCCTTCGTCTCTCGATTTGCTAGATAGAGATAACAGCGACGAATACAATGTGGTTCCGCAAACATGTTCGTCGTTTAGAAGATTTAAGCGAATCTCCAACGGATTCGACAGCGCAGAGAAATGATTTTTTCATCAAATCGAATGACCACATTATAACTGATTTACAAAATACAATTTTCTTGGTCTGCGCAGCATCGTCGATGGTGTCACGGGGCAGGGTCATTGAATTCTAATAGCCCAGACGCCAAGACAGGACGGCGCACGAATTTGAAATAATCGTGTGCTCTTTGGGATGCCGCACATCAAAGAGGCCCACAGAGAATCTCCTTATTTACTTTAAGGCAATGTTTCATGTTTTTAATAAGTAGAAGCTGACATAATAGGTGTATTGTCCTGACTGTCAGACATCTCTTTCCAATATTCACAATAACTTTCCAACTCAAATTCACATATTGGATCTGACTTTTAGAGATCAAATAAAATGACAATTAATGTGATTTTCATGATTCACTATTAAAAAGTATAGGCCTACAGGATCTACTGCCAATAGAACAATGCATTGAGGCGTCTTCGCATTCGCTTCAGTTGCGGTTCATGGTGGGCAGAGGCGGCGATCTCGCTTGACAGGTGGGGGACACCTAATGAGAAGAGTAGGAAATGTGGGGACACGCGTATAAATTGCCCACTCTCTGTAAAAGGTGGGGGACTTGTCACCCTCGAACCCCCCCCCCCCCGTGATCGCCGCCTCTGATGGTGGGATGGAGGCTGATTGATCTGTGAATTGCACCCTTATCTTGCGATATCTTGCGCAAGTAGAAGAGTTGTTGCATGTTTTAGAATGTTTAGAGTAAGCCACTCTTCGTTTAGTTCAATGTCACAGATGTTGACGTTATCTATTATGGCATAACATTAGTAGTATTACTCTAATCATAATAACTTAACATCCAATGTATTATTGACAGATACATACCTTGGCGGTGGGTTTGTCATTCTTATGTCTCACATTAAAATTTTGTGCCCATGCTTTTCAAGGCGCCAATGTCCTAGTAGGATTGCGGTCACAACTTCGCATAGATGGTTGCATACATGTACAAGTCAATTACAGGTGTATATGTATACATTTCGTACTAAGATAATAATGCAATTATAAATAGCAACATGAACGATTAAAATAAATGTATGCCATCGTGGGTTGGCCGACCTGCGTGGAAGGGAGGACATAGTGTAAGCGTTAGAAACACCCATGATTGCGTAATGGCCAAAATTGTGCCGTGACTAAAGGGTTTGAATACCAGGCTTACCCAAAAGCGAACGCCTTCAATAGGTATTGTAGGAAGAATATGCACTTTTTAAACACTCCAGGGTCTATTAGTTTTATTCCAGGATATATTGACTGGTGGAGTAAATTCTTTGGAATAATTGATCCGCGGAGTGTAGGCTATTGATTCTTCCTGTAAACAAATGACTGGTCTCAAACTTCACCAGTTGCTTGGCCACGTGAAGAATTCAGCTCACCCATGAAGTTTCTTCTAGGAAGAATCAACTTCACAACTCACAAATCTATCAATTCTGTTCTCGGCATTAGTGGACATAGCAAACAACCTTCTACAGCATTCTCTTTTTCTGCATTGACAAGCATCGACTAATTGCGTAGCCTGTGTTATTCGATTCCCGTGTATAGGCCTAAGTGTAGCAGGAGAGGTTCAGCCGGATCTGGCCAGGTCTCGGATCCGTCAAATCGGATTTAATATCCGCCACATGAACCATGAGATCCATCACCTAAAGGAGTAACCCCGTCACCTAAATGTGCCTCTGTTACGGTTATCAAACATACGCGATTCTTGTTTCATACATGATGTGTTTTCCAAATTGCGTAAAGGGCTTTAGATTTACACAAATTCGGAAATCATCTGTGTGCACAATCTAACCAATGACGAGGTTCAATACAAACGAGTTGAAACGACTTTTACAAAAATACTCTGGGAGTGCTTAAAGTGACGGCGCAGTAAATCGATAGGCCCTACTAGGACAAAAACACTCCACCCGACGAATAAAAAATCTGGGAGTGTTTTAGTTAAAGATCAGATCAAACGACTGACTGATTGAGTTGATTCTTCCTAGGAACAAATGATTGGAGTTGATTCTTCCTAGGAATAAATGATTAGAGTAGAGTTGAGTCTTCCTAGGAACAACTGACTGGAGTTGATTCTTTTTAGGGTAAATCGAATGTGATAGCTCATTGTTTTTGTATTATTTTAAATATTCATCATACTGTGCTGAGTACATTTTTTGGTCGTGGATACAGTTATGCCTGGCTCGACTCTGTCCAGAAATCACAAATGCGCATTAGGTTTCTTGTCATGCTTTCTTTTGACGGAACAATCCATACCCTGATCTTAACCGACGATGCGATTTAGGAAGATCTTGGCGAAATTCTTCGAACTGCAGAATTTGTTCTTAAAAGAAGATAATCCAAAAATAAAACTCAGCCATTCAAAATGGTCCTATAGGAAGAACAAACTCCACCAGTCACTTGGTTTGGAGAAGAATCGACCCTCCATTCAATTTATCTTAGGAAGAATCAACTCTACATATCACATGGTCGGATGGTCCTCTATATGTAGGAAGAATCAACGCAATGGGTCAGTTAGTCCTATTATGAATAATCCCCATCAGCCAATAAATATCATATCCTGGGATATATACCTTGAGTGTTTGAAAGGAAGAGTCCCTACTACATAGGCTCACATTGAGAGTTACTATATCCACGACCTAATTATCCATGTAGCACTTCATAAAGCGCACTAGGAAAATGTAAAAGCAAAGACTGAACTCCTCATTCAATGTGTCCCAGGAAGAATCAATTGCACACGGTATTTGGTTCCAGGAAGAATCAACTCTCCATTCAATTCGTATGGAGGAATCAACTCCACAAGTTAGTTGCTCACAGGAAGAAAGAACTTCCTCATCCAAGTCATTTGGTTCCAGGAAGAATCAACTTCCCATTCAATTTATATAGGAAGAATCAACTCCACAAGTTATTTGATTCCAGAAAGAATCAACTTCCCAATCCAAGTCATTTGGTTACAGGAAGAATCTGTTCGGTTTTTTTCCTCCGTCAGTTATTTTTTCCGTTCTCGAGCCAAATCACTTCTAGAGTGTTTATTCGCAGGGCGGAGAGTTTTTGTCTTGTATCGATTAACTCCGGCATCATTATCTACTAGGATAAAAGCACTCCATGTATCGTTTTGTTCGGAAGTGTATGCAGCCTCCTACACGGGTCGAAACCAGTCTGAGCTGTTCCAATCTATAATCGAGCGTGGAAGGCATACAGGAATCGAAAGCAATGGTTCATCGTGTGTTCCGTCATTACTTCTCAACTGGAAATGTTATGGATCGGTTTATTGTGTTTGGAGATTATAGGACGACGGGCACTTAACAGAATTCAACTGAGAGCGAGCACTTCTAGTTAGTTCCAAGAAGAGAACTGATCGAACTAAAATAAAAATCCACACGCTTGTCTAAATATGTGTTTCCACCTGTTGGCCTGGGTATGCATCATGGTGTATGCGAAATTAGCAAAGTGTTTGCATAAGTTTGTTTATGCTCGTCGAATCATTCACGGTTGTTTAAGTTTGAACTCAAAATATCTAATTTAAGTTCGTGTAATTCTTAGTTGCTGCTGTCGTTGAACTATTACATCATAATAAGCGATTAATGGACACACGGTGTCGCGTCTTGCATTGAATTGCGATGGTCGAGAATCCGAGGCCCGATTGTCTCTAAAATGGGGAATTGTTGACAATCTTTTTTAGTTTTCTGCCTTTTCGGCAGGTTTAAACATTGTATGTCCAATGTCGCCTCTTGTCTCTCTGCTGGGCCTACTACTTCGTCCTCTTGTAGCAGCCCCTTCCATCATTGACATGTTGACAATAATAAAATTAATAATAATTAAAAACTCATATTAATTACAATGCGTATAATTTACGTAAATGCCAGTTCACTGTAATTTAATGGCTTTGCACCGAGTGCAGCGCTATTAATGGCGTCTGACGTCACGATATGACGCAGAACACGTAACCAATCGGGATCAAAGAATGCGCTTCCGTTTAATGTCAATGCTATTGTTTCGATTGCATCTTTTGGCCAACAATCATAATCACCACATGCTCATGCATAATGCACGTGAACACGGCGCCCATTGCATCTAGTCTTGTCATGTCGACTCCTTCTTTAGCCCTGAGCACGACTCCAGCACGATCGCCAATTGCGGTCCCTCGTGAGGCCCCGGGAATTGGCGCTAATTCGATGCTTGGACGCGGAGGATGGTGCCCTTGTAGGTGCCCATCGCCCAGGCCAGATGAGACATGCATTCATTAATTATGCTCTTCCTGAGAGATAAAAGTCGGATCTCCGTCGGCATCGGGGCTTGGCATGACTCGGTCGTAAACTTACCAGTGGTGTGCGTGCTTCTCAATCTCGCCACAAGGCCCAGCCTCCTTCGAAAGACTTACACGCCCGGCATTGTGACGTTCTGGTGCATACATTTCCTCAGGCTCGATCTGTATCAATGTGGACGGGCACACAATGCATTACCACATTTCGTGTATTATAATTACAAGACAATTAATTTGACATTCTGTTCTTGAGTTTAGACATCCATGAATGATTCAACAAACTTATGCAAACACATTAATTACAATTGTACTAAAATGAAATCGGTGACTATTCAATTAGGAATTGGTCTTAGAGGCAATCAAGTTGAATCAACAGCTAACGGTTAATTGAGGTTCAGCCTAACTCTCACTGAGCAACTGAGTTTATGCACACAACTCAATGAGTTAAATTTAACAATCGCTGCATGTTTTATATTCTGGTCAAATGACAAGAGCGAAGAGGAAAAGATTGGAAAAAAGTATGGGTCGCTAACTTAGGATGGAACCGGCCCGCTGGGAGGTAAGGGTCGATCTTGAAAAACCGGGAATTTTATCGCATTTTCTCTCCTAATTGACGGTCGATGCCAATTCTGACTCTTTTCAACAGTCCTAAACCAAATTCAAGATTCCCCGCTTGAAGGCTGTGTGCATGATGCGGCACGTTTGAAAATAACAAGTCTGTGAAATCGACTCAGAGAGAGATGACATGCGGAATATGTAAGCAGCTGGAAATTTCTGCACTAGTAATGCCACTGAGATGACTGTGCCAAATTTTAGGCCAATCAAATACAACGAAAAGTCCCATCGAACTTAATGTTTAAAGATTACCATCCAAAGCAGAGTTTCTCAGAAATACGGTTTCAATGTTACTCTCAAGAAGCCACACTGAAATCAGAAAATTTTATCGACACGCTGTACCTGTCTATTAACTTTAATTTGACAAAGCGCCAGAGAATAAACTGGATCCCGCAATTTCGTTATTTGGATGCTGTGGAAATTTCTGTAGTACAATTGCGATATTACGGTTGCATTCATTCAATTCATTCTTTCTTGAAATATGGTTTTATTTTATTCGCAAATGGTTTTAACCGACTGCAATATTATTATTTTTATGAGTCCTTATATTTAGTTTCTCTAAGATTTCTTCGAAAACAACTATCTTTCTATTAATAAATGTTATGTTATATTCGAAATTTAGATAGGCAACAAAATATGGGAGCGCCAGATTAATGCTATAGGCACAGGGCGCAAATTGTAACTTGGTACGGTGCTGTTTACAAGATTAGTGTCACGTTCGACAAGATTGAATTAAAAATGCTTAATTTTATGGTTAGATTTAATAGATCGATTCTAAAGCCAGCAGATCACGTTTTAATTCATAGCAGATCGCATGTAATTACATCTGATAGTTGATTTAATTAAATAGACCACATATGTTAAATGCCACGAAGTTAATCGTGTATACGGCATTAGTTCGATGAATATTCAACACGACGGCGGGAGATTAAACGAATGGCGGCAAATTAGGAGGAGGGGTGAAGGGAGCTGATCAGATCGGCGGGGTTCTTGTTAGGAGATAATTTCAGCTTAGCTATGGATGATTGACTAATTGACGAACGAACAACGAACAAAATAAAATGACACTCTAGGAATTAAGTCCATGCAGAGAATGTCAGTTTCATTCGCCGCATGCAGACTCCGTGTGGTTCGTCCGCTCGAAGAGCACGCACAACATAGCACACATATCTTTTAAGCTGAACAGCGATGGTTGGTATGTCTAGTCTATCGGTGCCCGTCTGTGCTTCTGTCTGGTTTGTCTCTATTTGCGAGCCCCAGATGCTGTCATAATAAATATATATGCAATATACATATATATTAATTTATACACAACTAGCTGGGGAATCCGGCGTTGCACGGGTTGAGACAGGTTTTTGGATCATGTATGAAAATAAATAGTGCTTATAAAAACATTCTGTATGTACCCTGATGCTACACACAACACTTACCAACCTGGCCGACTGTGCAAACGATGGCTAACTACTGTATGCGTGCTACCTGTCCGATATCTCCCAAACCGTCCATTCATTCATGACGGTGTAAAGGAAGAAGAGTTGTGGTAGACATATATCACGTGCACATGGCAAATGAGAAACAAACTTCCCTTGGGGGGTCCTGAGACAGATTTTTTGCCATGGAGACAAGAGGACGGCGGCCGCGGAGTTCACGAACCCCTCGAAGGCGTGTAGCAGGTGTTCCACGAGCCAACGGTGAAGGTTTCGAGTCAATAGCTCTAAAACTGTGCAAATACATAGCCGGACAGACAAACAGACGGTACAGAATCTTCTCTTTATATATAGAGATGTACTACATATACACTATATAAATCTATTTCTGTCCGATTAAATAACGCGAACAGAAATTTCTGTCGTATCATTCTCTTTCGAAGTTGGAATATATTCACCACCACCACGTCATCTTCCTTCTCTTCCATCTTCCTCCTTTTCCTCAATCTCCTCGTCCGTCACCTCCTCTTTTGTGCTTTTGTATGGTAGCAGCATCAGACGAGTTGATGATGCTGATGAGGAGACATGGAGGACGTTTCCAAGGGACACGCCGTCGGCTTCTTGGTGGTTCCTCACACGTCCTCCTAATCCGATCGCGTTAAAGCATTTCACAGGTTCCCGCCAAGACCTGGCAACATCAGCGGGATTCCTCCTCCTCCGCCTCCTCCTCTTCCCTTTCCTCTTCTTCCTCTTCCTCCTTCTCTTCCTTTTCCTCTTCCTATTCCTCGTCCTCTTCCTAATCCTCCTCTACACTCTAAATCAAGCGTGTTACATAAACGCATAAAGTAACACGCATGACATGTCTGCACTTTTTCCACGCATGACGAATCTCCACGCGTGTATTTTGGTGGCGTGTTGACCTCTACACGTGCAACTTTACACGCGTGTTGATTTGTCATGCGTGGAAAAAGTGCAGACATGTCACGCGTGTTACTTTATGTGTTTATGTAACACGCTTGATTTAGAGTGTAGAGGAGGATTAGGAGGAGGACATTGTGTGTAACTTTACATGTGTGTAACTTTACATGTGTGTTAACTCCACATGTGTAGCTTTACGTACGTGCACTCATACACACCTGTCATGCAGAGCATGTATGACATTGGCTATGATCCCATTCTGATCATAGCCCTGCCACTGCATGCACACTACAAGTGCCAGTCCCCAGCCTGGGTGAAGGAGGACAATGAATATCCACTTCAAATATTAACATACCAAAGACTCAAAGTAAAAATCAGACAAATATTGACATTACAGCAGTAATAAACTCCAAATGTGATGACCTTGATTTCAAGATGTCACATTTTTTAACACATTGGAATAATTTACATACATCAACTTGTGGTAAACGAAGAGACACCAGAATATACAAAATTAGGAATAATATTTGAATGTCCTTTAATTCACGCAGTCCTTTTCAAATGTTTGAACTGTCCGCTCCACAGTAAACTATATGTCTTACATGCTGCATATGCAGTAGATGTTCAAACAGAATTACACAGCTTATAAAATTTTGTAAATGTTTTTGTAAAAAACTCTCAAAGAACTTGTCTCTTTTCTGTCAGAAAATATGTTTGCAAGAGTCCAAGCAGTTGATACTTCTTAGAGTAATTAATATCCCAAGCATACAGCAACATCCAATCAACTCCACTAGGTGCTCCCACATGACACGGCCTGTGCATGTGAGTTTAATTTCGTATGAAAACTACCAGTGCTTCTGCTGCACCTTCTCCATACAATATTGAAGACACAAAAGTTCTAATTAACTGTGATTATGTTGATTAGGCCCCCAATGCTTCGTAGACACTCTGTTTATTAATTTAAACAATTAGCATTTTACCATTCACCTTGCTGATCAATCAATCCGCATTTTCCAATCATTATTTTGCCCACCACCAATCAGCAAGTAAACATTGCCCCTACCCGACCCTCATGATGCTGAATCTGACCCTAACCAATTCTCACGGCGCGTATTACAAATATACGCAGAGGTCTTCGCCTGCTAAATGCTGTACGTGTTCGGGTGTTGGTAAAATGCGAAGTGCGAACCGGCGAAAGGCGAACCATAGACGCGAACAGATCAGGTTAAGGCATCGTGAGGGTCGGTTAGCGTCAGAGTGAGCATTGTGAGGGTCGGTTAGGGTTAGTGTAGTTGATAGATAGGGTTCAGGGTCATGGCTAGTATCGGTTATAGATAATTGCCATGAAACCTTTAGCCTCATGAATAAAAATATAAATGGCAGCCATAGGCGCGAACCGGTCACGTGACTTTTGGCAGCCAATCGAAAACAAATTCGCACACGGTTCGCATTTTACCCACACCCTACGTGTTCGGTCGTAGTAGTAAGATTTTCATTGGTGTAGCGGCCGAACTATCGGCTTCAGAAGATTTATTCTTTCATAAAATCACACTTACCGAGTTCACGTGACATGTTTTACCCGAAATCTTAACGGCCTAACTTTAAAGGCATCTTCAGGCATATCATAATAGACATCGGAGGCGAATTGTTAATCACCAAACGAACCGCCATGACCGCTCAAACAAAACAAAGAGCATGCGCTAGTCGCAACAACAAAAGAATTATATAATTTGAAATCATAAAATTCCAAAAGCTCAGAATATACAAAACATTACTTACCTTCGAAAACATTTTGCACCGATATCTTTATGGCTGATAACGCAGTTTTACATAAGATATCGGGGAAGATTCGCTAAACCGGACTCGCAAATTCATCGCAGCCATTTTGCTAAAGAACGTATCCGCGCAACATAGATACAACGATAGACGCACCCGTGTAAACCTCGTTCTGTGGTGATCCTCCTCATAATCCTACACATGTGGCGCCATTTTTTTTTATAGTGTGGAGCAGGTGTGGAGGTCCAACACGGGAAGATAACAGTGTATCTTCGTCTTCTGTTTTACTTCTTCTCTTCCTGCTGTGATTTTCTTTGTTGTCCTCTTCTTTTCCTTGTCCCCCTCTTGTTTTCTCTTTGAATTTCTCTTCATTCCTTCCTCCTTCTCGTCTTCATTGCACCATACCTTGTCGCATTCATTGCCCTCCATTGCCTCCAGCGCCTTTCTCAAGTTAACTCCTTCTGCCCTAATGTTACTCTCTGTCTCTGTCTCTGTCTCTGTCTCTGTCTGTCTGTCTGTCTGTCTGTCTGTCTCTCTCTCTCTCTCTCTGTGTTTCTCTTTAAATCCTAATGCTGTGTGTGTTGCTTTCCAGCAGCGTGACATTTCCATTTATTCGAACTTTCCATCTGAGTTACCTTTTCATATTTGTAACTCTTCCATCCAAGTGACATCTCGTTCTCCATCCGTGTGATTTTTCCACCTGTTTTATTTTTAACATTCTGCGACGTTTCCCATGTGCGTGACTCTTTCGTTTGTTTTACTTTCACAGCTGTGTAAATAATTCCGTCTATGAGACTTTTCCATTTCTACGTGACTCTTTGACCTATGTCACTTTTCCATCCTTTTCACTTTTCCATCTTTGTGATTTTGAATCTGTGTGAGCTTCCCATTTCTGTTACTTTACCATCGCTTAACTTTTTCAGACACCTCTCCATTCTCTTCGTGCCTCTCATTTTCCCTCTCTACTTCACGACGCTCATTCTTCATCCTCGATGTTTTCTCACTTTAACATTCGTCTTCTTTTGACCTAGTTCTCTTCATTGTCATATCTACCCTCTTCGCCTCAACCCTTCTAAATCTTCTCAAATCTGCTCTACCACAATTTCTTCACGCTCTCCACCTCCTCTTCCAACTCGTATTCCTCCTGCTGCTGCCTCCGTGTGCCCTTTAGCGAATACCCTTTTACGAGCGGCCTTGCTGCTCGATTCCCTGTCTGTTCTCGCCATGTTTGCCTCATCGCTTTGAAACACCAATGAATTAGTAATCGTCGTTATATAGTTTAGTTATTATTTCTGATCTATGGACTGAATTCCGGAGTTGGACGGAGAAGACCGACGAGCGACGGAAAAGGTCCAACGGCTTTCTCAATGCTATAGTGAGCGTGTCAGTAATGAAGTGTAGTCCACCTGGGATCCTGAATAATCTCATCTACCTTTTGCTGCCGTTCCTGTGTCGAGGGCTCGATTCCCTCAGCTCAACGACAACCGCATGTCGTAATTCGTCGGGCATGTGTTCGGTTTTTGGAGAGCTCGAAATGAGAAAGAAAAAGTTGAAGCAGCAGTCGACAGAGTTAGCTAATGAAATCCATTAAACAATGTTTGGACGATAAACAGAGTTTACACTTCTCAAGGGAAAGATAAAAATATATTATGAGTTAACGTAATGATCGACCCACACATGCGTGTAGCTGTTCATTATCGGTGTATTTACATAATGCTGGGTGAAACGCAGTGTATCAGTTACTGCAGGCTAAACGAATTATGATGTTCAAAGGCCCCATCGCCCGCCATCTGACTGGTGCTTTGGGAAGCAAGGTACATATCGAGCAAAGGATGTATGCGCAGATCAGGTTTCCATGGAAATAGAAGGTACGGCCTTTCGAATTCATGACATTGGGTGCCGTGAGTTGGACAGAGGTAAGCAGCGCTCTTTCAGTGGCATTAGCAGTGCTGATGATTTCACCCGGTGTGGCTTTATTATTGTATCAGCGCCTTAACGCCCATTGACTTTTCCTCCTGCCCGGCCCTCAGTAGCTTTCCTAGAATTTTACTATTTTTTACGCTTCCGACAAATAATATATATAGATGTTTCAATGTGTGCTGATTTTTTGACGACAACGTTCCATATCGAAGATGATTTTTTGTCGCCCTCCTCCTTTCTCCAGGCTTGGGACTGGCACTGTCAAAGTTCAAACAGTGGCGGAGCTCATACAGACGTTTTGTCCGTACCTGTTTATGTGTACATGTCGTTCGTTTGCAGACGTCTGATTAAAGAATATACTTACTTGCTTACTTACTTATAATGGCGGCATTAGTTGTCTTCGATATATGGCAGACACGTTGCAATCTCCATCTTGGGGCATGAGAATCGTAATTGTAGTCGTCAGCTCAACATCTCTACACGTCCCACAAAAGAGATATTGCGGAATTTAGCTTATTCCCAGCCGATGACGACGATAATAAAATTATGTGCGAAATATATCATAGATGAATGAATATAAAATGTATTTTTATTATTTATATAAACAATTTTTACACACTCACTCATATGTGTACGTGTATATGTAAATGCTTATGTGTCATGTAATTTGTAGTTGCGTATTTCAGGTGTGGTAAATATTAAAGAATAGACTCAAAAGACCAACGTATGCGAGGATGAAATAGTCACGCAATTTCCGTCTAGTTTATATTAAGCTGTGTTAGTAGTTCATGGTGGAAAGAAGCAGGCTACAATCAAAACACCAGTTGATATGCAGCGAAAGATGTTTTCCTGTGCGTGATGGATTATAATGCCACTGCAATAATTCAAAGCCAGGAAGCACTTCATCTTCATCAACTGCATTGTTCTTCTCCATCAAACGCATTAATTCATCATCCAATTCACTAGCAGCCTGTTGAAAGGCGAATGAAGTTTAAAATAATTGAAGTCTTTAACTTTAGTGCCCAGAATACCTGCCTCCGATCATCTTCTATGGGTCAAGATGTTGGAGATGGCAGGCAACCAATTGATCGAACCTTCGATTTCTAACGCAAGGATCATTAGAGGTTCTATTCCTCCTCTGATACAGTTAACGCGTCAAGGACCTTGAGCAAGTACTTCACTCACAAATGCTCAACGAACTCGAGTGATTACCTAGAAAGTGGCGTTTAATAAATGCACAATAATAATAGTAACACTGAAACTAATAATAATTTGAGTAATAACGATGAGAATAATAGTATTAAATTATTACGTTGCTAAATCGATATCTACTCCTATAGACTGTTGCGTTCTTACGGTAGTGATTTCCTGACAGAGCTGTTTAATATCGTGATAAAATATCGCAATACTTGGTATCGGCGATACTTTTGTCGATATCGCAGCGAGTATTGCGATGGTTTCATTTTTCTGGTATCGCGTGGGTGTTGCGATACTTGTCTTTAGCTTGTCAGCGATACGCGACTGCTAATGCGATGCATGCCACAAGCAGTACGTTCGAACAGCTTGCCTGAAGGCTGCTTCAATGCATTGTCATTGGCCCAAGCGATTCAGTGAGAAATTCCTTATAATCATCGATGTTTGAAGTGTGTTCAGAGCAAATTAAGCCTATGTAACAGCATTGGTAAAAGTATTGGTATTGCGATACTTTTAAGATAAAGTATGGGTATTGGTATTTCGGTATTGTAATACTTTTTTTGGAAGTATTGGCATTGCTTTTGCAATGCTGTTCTTGCATTGATAACAGCTCTGCTACCTGATTGACTATGTGTATTCTCGGTCATTGAGCCAGTGACGGTGATAGAAAACTGACTAGATGCCGGATGCCTAGGTCACTATATGTGCATGGCTGGACTCCAGCGTCTTCTTGTCAGTTTTCACCTCTGGTTGTTTCCTTTAGACGATCGATCCCCTTAAATTCATTATCCAAACGACTCCATTATCACAACAGAGTCTTCATTCTGACCAATCGGTCTGATTTAGGCTGATAATACAATTTAAGGAGCAGGGCTTTTCTTTCACACGATGGAACAACTTGGTCCTTCTCTGTAACCGTATATCTTCGTCTTGTGTAGTCACTTGATTGACGCCGATTCTAATTTCATTGCATTGAGCGTTTTCTGGTATTTGCGTGATTTGTTCTCGGTTTGTTAGCTTTCTATTCTGTTCTTATTTAGAGACTTATAAAGCTCCTCTCACGTGACAATATAATCAGAGGCGCTCCCATTGCGACGAATCTCTCGTAAAAGAAAAGCTTCCATTGTGCATAGGCCATACTTCTATTCGCCTTTTAGTGCAGTTTTTCACGTAGGCCTAAAACTCTTAGGCCTATAAAACATGTATGCACAATTAGTTGTTCATATAAGTAGGTCGACATCATTTTAAGCTTAAACTGTGACTGATAGTTCCTCTTAATTTTTTAAGGACTTGTAAGCATTAAACCTGGCTATTTTGATTTTTCTCTGTTTGTGAATCAGATCATTCATTTACAAACTCCGATAGATTGTATCCACTGCGAGTGGTTTGAGACGAGAGGAACAAATTTAGAAACAAATTAATTGCTGCACAGCAAATCCATACAGATTTTTTCATATTGTATATATACATACATATACATATATAATTATATCCTACCCCTGTTCGTTCTTGACAAATCGTACTCTTCCTACATTCGGGATGAGTCTCCGATAAATGGGCTATATCCATTTATATCCATAATGTGGTCGATTGTTGAGATGTTGTTTATGATTCTCCGCTCTCTTCTACTTCCTGCTCTTTTTCCCGTTCTTCTTCCTGTTTCCCCGTTACATAATTCCTTCAACCGATGCAATCGCGATAACGAGATCGCGCAGTGTCCATTCTGCTGCATAGCATGCACGGCTAAACATGGGCTAAAAGATAATTCTGAGTAGTGAAGAAATGACCAATTCAAAGCCAGTGGCGTCACATGTCAGCTGGTCTCTACTGCAAGCCGAGCAGTTGGCCCAGTCGTGATTGGCGGAGTCTGCTGGCTGGCTAAGGCGTGTTGGGTGGATCTTACACTCAAAACGTCACCTCCCTTGTGGAACCACCCGATTCTAACAACTACCTACGTGGTGAAATAGACAATTTATGACGCATTAGGCAGCTCACGGTGCAATAACATACTAACAGTAAACTGAAGATGTAATGTTACGTTTCTTAAGTTTAGTAAAAGTATGTATGTCTGACTCCGCGTACGACCGTGTGGGAATGTGTGTGCCTGACTGTGTGGCTGTACATCTGTGTGGGTTCTTCCATATGTATGTGGAAGACAGTCTGCTGGTCAATCTGTTTTACAACTGTATGCGTGTCTGTGTGGGTGCTGCATCGATTTATGTTTGGATCTGTCTGCCAATCCTGTGGGGAACCAGCTTGTCAATTACCCTGATAAGCCCATACTACCCTAAAAGGTCATGTCCACCATGCCAATCATAATTGTGTAATCAGCTCTGCTACACCTGTATCAGGTGCCAGTTAGCGTATATGACGTCACTTATTTTGAATCGATCATTTGCTCACTACTATTAGGTAGAAACTACCGCACGCTCATCGTATGCAAACAGGTTTTTTTATTTTTTAAATAAAATGAAATTGTATTTTTAAACATTTTGAATTTTTTTTAATACAGTTGAGAAATAAACATTTATATTTTGTAGGGCACTTTTATTGTTATTCGATAGTGTGTTAATCTAAATGGTTTAGTGTACTTGACTGTGATGTATAGCTTCAATTAATTTTACTTTGATCATTGACAAAATTGTAATCGTAATTGGTTACTTTTATTGTGCTTGTGTCTAATGAACAGGGCATCAACCGATGGAGCAACAAACAAGGCCGTCTTCAGGGCTATGTTCAGCAGATCAGTCTGTAAGACAGAAAGACAGCCAATGGTGGATAGACAATTAGAGTGAGGTTTTAGTGTATGAAAGAAATTAGCTGCGCGCACCTGCACAGAAGAAAAGTTCTAAAAGTAGGCCTAGCAACGGAAAAGCATGTTTAGCAAGAACTGCTTTTATTTCTAAGTATTACCAAAACTTAGATAATCAGATGACCTCACTGGATATTGTTAAATTTTGGAAATAAGAAATGATTTTTTTAATTATCGTGGCTGGACAGAGATCACAGTGAGATCCAATTGAAACTTATTTTTGAAAGACAGGAAGTCAGAACAAACATTCAAGTACAGCGATTATGCCCATATTCGGATGTATAGGTTACTAGCTGAAGTAGTAGACTTCATCGGGTGGTCCTTACAGTTCCTAAATGTGTTGAACATTGTTTCCCCATGCTCGCCTATGAGGAGGCATTTAAAATATGTGCAGATGACTGGCCAATTTTGGTACATATTGCAAGTGCCTCCCTATAGGGGAGCGTGGGGAAGTGGCAACATTTTTGCATCGCTAAAAATATTGGGGCAAAATTTAGGAGCAATCGCTCAATTTGATCAAACACTTTTGTGAAACATACATAGGCATTTACATACATGTGGGCCTACTTTTCTTCTTTATATGTAGCCTATATCGATGGCTCAAGCCAAGAGTTTTTAACTCTCTGCAACATGTTTGATTAATTTATAACAATGAAAAGCCAATTGATGTAATTAAGGGGACAAAAGCAATGCATTTGCCAGATATATCCTCGCATACATCTCACAACACCTAATTTTGCGCATGTCACGAATGATTCACAACAACTGTGTACGTGGACCATGTGCACAGTTATTGTGAATCATCATTATGTTACATGGTCATTGAGAGACGTGGATAACGTGGTAGAATAATTCTATTTCATGTACACTGCTTGCATTAAGCAACACGTTAGTTTTGAGCTGTGTTGATCAGGTCAACAAATGAGAAACCAAGTTTCAATAACTCAAGCAGATCAGATTTTGTAAGTTCGTGTGGAGTGCTCAGTGGCAGAATCTCAGTTTTTGATGGACGAACGACTTTGTTGGTTGCCATCTGAAACTGAGTCTCATCAAGGACAGCTGAAAATTACAGCACAGGTGAGCTACACATAAGAGACTGTTAAATGAAATTTAGTATTCATTACCATCAGAATTGATATGGATCCCAGGAGTGATTATTTAGCAATGTGGTGTGGTGTGGCGTAATATAAAATAATGCGGACAAGGCACACGCTCACATATAATTACATAAATATATTGTATATATTATATATATTAAGCTACATATAATATGTAATCATACGTATCTCTTGACACAACACAGGCAGTATGTGTGATCAGAAGATCATTAGTATTTCTAAAGGTCACCTTCTAATCGAGATCTTAAGACTTGTGGCATCTGATACTTTTGATGCACCTGCAATACTGATTATCTCATAAGTTAATTTAACTTATTTATAAGCTTTGCTTTTGAGAAGCAGGATTACCTTTCCTAAGCATTTTGGATTAGTATTTCGACTTCTCCAAAATACCTTTTGAAACTATTTTGATAAAATACTGTTACAAAATATTGTTAAAAAGTATTTTTTATACTAAGTAATATTATATATATATATTATCTGTTGAACATAGAAATCTATTTCAAACTGCTATTGAGTCCATCACTATATATATATATGATTACTGTTGCCTGATTCGTCTGTGTGATAATAAAGAAGAGGCGACGGAACGCTGTGAAGCCACAGACAATTTTAATTGAGGTGCTTCAAGGTGTTTGATGGTGGGGAGGTCTAGTCAGTCCTTTGGCTATAGCCATAACCATGACCATAACCAAATATTTTTATTGTTTACTGACAATTCATCAGAAAAGTAACTACTTAAGTCTTTTTTTCTTAACAAACTTATAGCAACAGAATTATTACTAATACCGACATCAATCATCTACGTAATGAATGACCCTGCTAGCGGGACCATGGTCCCTTTAGGGTTTGAATCCATCCCTATTGATCGCCGTCATTCGTTGGTCTGTATATAATTATTGCTGTACATGGCGTGCTATATATTTATATGCATGACTGTATTTTATGTCGTAATGAAACCGATTTTGTTTATACGTGCAAGTGAAAGAAAGCTGTAAGCCTATAGTTCTGTTTAGCGAGCTGTTCGGCTCTTTTGTAAAAATAATAGAAGAATTTCTGTAAAGCTAATAAACTTCCTAACTAAGAGAGATGGTATATTTCCTTTGCGTTAAGTCAGCGACCATGTTCACTCTAGAGACAACTAGACGTCACAATAAATATAATTATGTTCTGCTGCATATTTTCTCTAGTCTCATTGTCCTTAAGGACCCTGTGCATTGCATTGTATTTACGGATTTATATGGCGCCGCTCACAGCAGTGGCTATCCATTAACGCTCTCAGTGCGAAAAACATGAGAAGGTTTTGAGGAGGGAGAATGACGTAGGAAGAGAGCAGAAAGACAGGTAACGCATTGAGATGAGGGAAGGGCATGACATATGGAGAGCCCAATGGTGGCGATAGATCTAGCTTTGGTCCACAGTGGTCCAAACTGGGCACTGGCCAAACAAAGAGAGCGTGCCAGTTCAAGGAGCGCAGAGGTCGATGAGAAGCTGCAGAGGCAGATATATATTATATAGGGAAATGAATGTGATCCGGGAGATAATTCAGGGCAACGCCCAGTATATATATTTATAATTTTGTATATTTATATAACAATTTCTCTTTATAACAATTATTTCCTTCATCCAGCAAGCAAGGATTTGAAAGCATTTAACGCTCTCATTCAAATAGTTTTAATGATAATTAACACTTGAAAACAATATTAATCAGTTTCGCCTGTGTTTGTTGATACGTCACTACAGTACTGTTTGATGTCTTTCGTTTTAATTTTACAGATAACTTCTTTATTCTGAATCTGCACATCTGTTTGGTCAACCATAGCGTTGGCCTCCTCAAGGCGTCAACTGTGCTGCGCTTTGCTAATGAAATAATCCATTAAATAGTACACAGGCCTTCTCGAGGCGTCATGGCGTCCATATTAACGGGATTACGGGTATATCCTTCTGGGCTTTGCTTTGTTTCCAACCTTATTCTTGAAATTACATCTGTATCAGCCGTGAGCTATATGGGTGCATGGTCACAAATAAAAAACGTTATTTGATTTGATGTATACATATATATATTTCTTTGGCGTGTGTTTAGGTGTGTGTATGTGTGTGTGTGTGGGTGTGTGTAGGTGTGTATGTGTGTGTTCAGGCGTCATATATGGACAATCATGTGGCGCTTTTAGTAAAGACGCTTGAAAGCGCTGCTCTTTCTGTTCCTTTACTTACACGTGTTTTAATGTGACTCTAAGTGTCCACTCTTCGGATTTACTCGCATTTTATAGTTGAGTTAAGCGCATCTGAATCTACAGGGTATGCTGTTTCTTTTATATAATCATTATATATATATGTTGCATCCGTTATAACTCAGGCAGTATTATATCTATAATATAGATATATTTATAAATCAATGTATATTTTGCATAGTGTATGCATGTTGTGCTCTGTTTACATGTAGAAATAGCCTAAATGGCTTTTTAGATCCATCGGTTAACTACATATACGTTTAGCGCCTTCGTGATGTTCGAACAAGAAGCTAAATGAGCGGTCATAAATTATACACATATACATAAAAGTACTTGATAAGTGCATATAATGATGTGTTCATATGATGCTGTCAATGTCTGCGGTGTATACATCAATTCCAGCGCTTCCTCCTCCTCTTCCTCCTCTTCCTCCTCTTCCTATTCGGACCTGTGTTATTTGCCGTCAATGTTTACTAGCCACAATGCGTTCTGTCTGCAATCAGTTCCCTGCTGCAACTTAGCTTACCTGTAATATCATGGCACGAGAATCTCTGCTACATGAGGCTGCTCTCAAAGGCGGACTTCTTGTCGCCTGGAGTAGTAAAAGGTGTCTGCCGAGAAGCAGAGGCAGAACGGAGAGAGGCAAAGGAAAACTGACTGGTACAGATGAGAGGGCTAGATTACTGTATTGAGAAATGGATGATCTAACTGTTTCATGAGTGAATGAATGGTCTCTTGTTAGCCTACTTGAATTAGGCATATATAGAGCGTGAGGAACAAGGCGTGCCATTCTATATGATCACTCTGTCTGTCTCTCTCTCTCTCTCTCTCTCTCTCTCTCTTTGTGAATCTCTCTCTCTTTCTCTCTGTCTGTCTGTCTGTATCACTTTGCATGTCAGTCTCTGTCTCTCTGTCTCTCCGTCTGTTTTTCTCTTTGGCGTGTCTCTATATCTGTTTCTCTCTCTGTCTCTCCATCTATCTATCTATCTATCTATCTATCTATCTATCTATCTATCTATCTATCTATCTATCTATCTATCTATCTATCTATCTATCTATCTATCTATCTATCTATCTATCTATCTATCTATCTATCTATCTATCTATCTATCTATCTATCTATCTATCTATCTATCTATCTATCTATCTATCTATCTATCTATCTATCTATCTATCTATCTATCTATCTATCTATCTATCTATCTATCACTCTGGCTTCCAAACCACAGAACAGAGGCGATGACGTTAAACAGCACGGTACTAACAGATTCCATTTCCCCATTCTTTGCGGCCCAGTCAATATCCATGCATGGAGTACGCGGTGGTTTAGTGGTAACAGGGCGCTTGATTGACAACAAGAAGCTACAGGTTCAATTCTCTAAGGCCTGGTATAAAGGCATTTCAAGGTTTTGGTCCACTTGAGCTCATCGTGAACTTTGCATGCCAATCAATCAATCTATCAATCAGTTAGTCAGTCAATCAATCAATCAGTCAGTCAGTCAGTCAATCAGTCAATTAATCAACCAATCAGTCAGTCAATCAATCAGTCAATTAATCAACCAATCGTGCATATAGGTGAACACAGCGAATATACGCGGTGGGTCAGATGACCAGACGAGAGAGAGAGAGAGAGAGAGAGAGAGAGAAGAAACTGGTTACTCGCCCTCATATGCCGAGGCCAAGAAAATAGAATCGCTTACAGTTCTTAACCTTGGTTGCCTACTGGATTAGCTAATAGGATTGCTCTTATTGCTCTCTAGTATGCAGCACATGATATTCAGGCATGAGCAACAAGCGCATTGTAATGTACATGTATGTATGTGCGCTTGCATCCGTAATGTGTACGAATGCATGCATAAATTATGCTGCTCGCACGGTCTATGATATCGTAATCGTAATCGTGCACTAAAAATTTATAAACTCGTTATAACATGAAGGCTAAGCGCAGGTCATCAGCTTATTCACGAGCGCTGGTATCGTTCGCAGTGAACGTGAGGTGGCCACAGGCCACAGCGGGGTCCACTTCTTCAATCGATCATCTCTCTTTCGCCTCGCAAGCAGAGCTAATCTACTCCTAATTTTATACATTGTATTTAGACCTGCTCTAAATCGACCTGCCGTTTATCTCAGGGCATGCAGAGCATTAGTAGGCCTACTTCTCGATACCAATCATTTGCTAAAGACTCTTCCCTTGGGAGGATTCTTAATTGGCCATGTGAGACATTATTATGTGCAATGTACTTCCCTTTACACGTGGCGATATTCAAGATCCGGTGCAAATTTGGATCTCTATTTCTGTCACATTATACGTTACTTTACTTGGCACCTCGCATACTATTCATTTGAAGGATATACTTAACTTTGCATGTTATTGCACATTTTTCTTAGAGCGCGTAGTGTCCTTGAATGTGTGCTTATAAAGCTTGGATCCAACAATATGCCCCTCAACCATGACAACTTTTTATTGGTCAACGTAGCTCAATGAGCAGACTTCTCAGGATAACCTTAGGTTATCTTGCATGGGTGTATTTATAGAACACGGTATTGGTAAACATGGATATCAGCAACTGCGAAGATTACTGTAACGTTTTTGGGAAGAAGAAAAAAGACATTATAATAATTATGAATATACAGTCAAACATATAGTCTTGTATATTTGTATACCAGAATAGGCCTATGTATGTATGTATCAATATACATGCAGCATGTCAACGGTATTATTGTGATTAATTTGTCCATGCTGCGCGATGGTTCGCATTTTTCTTTTTTAGCTAGTGATGTTGTAGGTCCATCTCTGCGGTATAGGTTGCCTAGCAATCTCTGTAATGAACTTCCTGGTCTTTCTTTGCTCCTTTCCGCAAGCGTTCCAAACCCATTCTTTTCGATCGTGGTTTGCTGTTGTCAGGTCGAGAGAGCCTCCGAGGATTATCACTCGGAGTAGCGCTACAAAAATATACGATTACAAATAATGCCTTACTGTTAATGCTGACTGTCGTCATACGAATAGCAGATAGACAGCGTCGGTTGGAGTTGCTATACCTATCATTATTATGTCTTTTATTCAATCATATGATGACATTATTATTTTAGGCCAACGCAGAGAGCGCCTCTAAGTAGATATCTTGAAGGGGCGCTTTATAAATGCTCGATTACATTACATTATATTTCATCGGATGGACACTGGAGGCATCCCAAATTCCAGGCCTTTCGAGAACAGCATTACAGAATGTATTCATTGACGAATTATAATTCGTGTAATGTAATTGTATTGTATTTAAACATTTCTAGAGCGCCTGTAGTAAGGTGGATCGTTCAGAAGCGCTGCCAGTGCGCAAGTCCCCGTGAGGAGAAGTAGTTTTTGAGAAAGTACAAGAGGACGAGAGACTGCAAGATAGAATTTTTGAGCGAACAGATGGAGAGAATGCATTCCACCGAGAAGGACCAATTGAAGCAAAAGATCGAAACCGAGCCATTGCTGTTTTAGTTCGAGGAACCAAGTGTTCAGGTCTATTGAACGAGCAAAGTGGATGGAGGGAGGAAGCTGCATGAGGCCGAAGTGTTACGTTAACCAGGTATCTCGGGGCAAGACCTCGCTGAGCCTTGAAGATTGAAATGAGAATTTTAAATTGTATGCGAACATGGAGAGGGAGCCAGTGAAGTTCATCAAACATAAAGGTAGAGATAAGAGAAGCGAGGAGAGCGAGCTATCAGTCTAGCGAAATGTAATATTACTTAGGCTGCTCATAGACATAGAGCGTTGTGCGGTCTGTTTATGCACACAACGATTGGATACGTGGGCGTGTGCAGTCTCTACGTCGAAAGAGTTGTGAGTGCCAACAGGTTAACCTAATGGGCTGGTTTGATTTTCCCTTTGTGTGACTGTTAGCGTAAAGTCCATGAGATTTGTAACTCAGACGATGGTGTGGACACCGATGAAAACTCAGTCAATCAATCTGGTGTGATTGTACAGTCTAAAATCTAGTTTGACCGATGTAAAAACTTCAAGCGCATACCACCATTTCAAGTAACCCCTCTCCGTTATCGAGGGATTGCCTGAACAATGTACAGACTGATTTCATAGTACCTCCGCCCTGTTACCATCGCCTATGGGCGATGGTAACAGGGCGGAGGTTATTAATCTGTTACCATCGCCTATGGGCGATGGTAACAGATTAATAGTCAAAATCACAAGTTTTTTGTTTAGGCATACACATAATTTATTATATGAAAACGGTAAACACACAAGATTAAAAGCACGTCTGAAAATCTGATCAAAATATCACAGAAATATTATTTGTATTCAACAACTGATGCACTATTTAAAAGCGCTTGACAAAATTATTACATAGCCTAAACACGACCCTGTACTCTATCCCTACACTCTAATCTATACTCTAGTCCTGAAGGCGTCAAAAGGAACACAAATGAACAGACATTCAAACATGTCAGCAGTAGTTACCATGTTAGTTGACATGATATCCCTTGGATGAGTTTGTTCAACGGAAAGTCAGATGTCTCAGGGTAGATTAGTGAAGCGAGCACCACAGGAACAACCTCCTTTGGAAAATCTAATTATACACATGAAAAATACACTACCTCTGAGGTAACTTGAAATCGCTGCCACCGAGAAGCGTACGACTGGCAGTAATAAGCTGCAGGAGGAGCAAAGTTGTATTCAGTATCAGGCGATGATAGTATGCCATAGACTAGCGATTTCTTTCTCAGTGCACACGCGGTTCCAACAAGCAATATAGTTGAAGTGTGTTGTCTGGCCATTATACTCCAAGGTTTACGAGGACGGCGAGTGACGTAAGGAGAGCAATCAGAAAATCAATGCAGGTTATGACATCGAATATATGTGAGACGCATTCTATCAGGTCCTTGATTATCAACCAAGAACGAGGAGAGAGTCGTTCGCAATAGCATCGTTCTGCGTTGTATGAAGACAACATGGGAATCATCGTAGCGTAGACGTAGCCTATCTCTACGAAGAGAGAACACTTTTTGTAGCTCCTTCGTGGACTTAAACTCCGTTCAAATCGGTCGTTACATACCTTATCGCAGCTTCAAAGCCGCCCAGAGGGTACTCTTGGTTTCATAACACTCGCTGGGCTTTTCAAAATTAGTATTATTATTACTACAACTATAGTATTGTCTCTTGGAAGAAGTGGATGTAGTAGTAGTAGAAGTGGAAGTTGTTGTAGCAGTTAAAAAACTCGTTGCTGGATATCCGATCGTGCCGATCGAACGGTTCGTTTCATTTGATGCTCTTCTCTAAGTGTCTCACGCAGCCGACAGATTTATTTTGAACAATTACCGGTATGCAACCGGGAATTATCCGTAAACAAGGCAATAGTTTCCATCATTTATCTGCGTATCCATCTGATATATTGGCTAATTGGTATTGCTATTCGGATTGGCATGAAATGTGTCAATCAAAATGCACATAGTCGGTCATAGTAACAAAAACACATTCTGGCGGAGGGTCAACTCTTCTCAAACAGCATCTGTAGGTATAAGGGAATTTTGACAAGTGTTAATTATTTTTATAACAAAAACAAGTCAGGTGCTTGGCGTAACAATAACTCAACGTTTGTTGTACAAAAATATCGACCACCATATTTGAATTGTTTTGTTATTCGATTAAAAATTACATTCTCCCTCCTAAATTTGAGAAGATGTGGATCTATATATGTAGTTGACAGCTACGATCGAGCATCTCCGTTGGTTGAAGGCGCTTGTCTTGATAATCGTTATCTTAATTTCATTGAAGAACACTAAAAGAAATGTTATAAATTAGTGAAATGACACATTCCTTTCTGCTGCAAACTATAGTCTATTACGCGCAGATGAACATCTGCACTCTAAATTGAAATTCTTGAAATTTGATATCGCCCTTCTTCCAACATCATTTGCTCAGAAGTGCATAAGCCTCGACGGCGCAATTGCAGTTGTACTGCAGAGTAATTGTGCGCGAAGGACTTGCTCAAGGTCCTTACGCAGTGACTGACGCCTCGGACGAGGGTTGAACCCTCTCGCTCAGCGCACACTGAGTGTTACGGGCCGACCGCTCTAACCGATCAGCCACCGTGTCACACATTGCGGCAAAAATATGTTCTTTCTGGATAAATCCTCTGTGCCTTCCTGTTTCTCCCTCTCTACTCATTCCTCTGTCATCCTACAGTTTATCCAGTTCATTATTCATTCAGTTCCTTAATTGGGGCGAGGTGGAGTAGTGGGATGTTCGGTACCTTGCGTTCGGAGGATCGCAGGTTAGAACCCACCCCGAGTCACTGCGTAGCGACCTTGGACAAGTTGCTTACCCATAATTGTATGTGAGGAAGTCAACTGGAAACCACTTCACTCATATCATCCCTGGGTGGCGTAAAGAAAGACACTCGAAAAGCAACTCGGAATAAAGGTGATCGCATCAATAGGCGCGTATGACGTCACTGCATACATAAACTGCTAATTAGCAGCTATTAATTATGGCATTGACGCACACTTATGGACATTGCTCCGTGCAGACGTCATGCGCGCCTATTGATGCGATCACATTTATTCCGAGTTGCTTTTCGAGTGTCTTTCTACAGATTGCGTTAGCTTTCTTATTAGTACTGTCTCGCTTGAAATATGTTCTGCATTCACGGCTTTCTGCGCTTGTTTCGACGCCCTCAGCGCTGACTATGATGATGATGACGACGACGGTGAATGCTTATAATTTTATGCACGCAAATTCCAGGGTCAAAAACCGGTGCATGATGGATCATGGATCAAGCCTCAAATTATATACTAAGGGCAGTAAGGGTTTATCAAAAAGCCTAATAACTAACTATGAACCTCACAACTCCGACACTGTTAGTGCCAGTCCCAAGCCTCGATAAAAAAGGAGGTCAGCATTTGTCAGTTGTTAAGTCGCAGCGTCGTTGCATATACGGTCTATGTCATGTCGCGTTACTCTTCTCTTCATACCAAATAAAAACGTTCTTATTCTGTTCTCTCCCAGTCAGTAGGGTGCTTCTGTCAGCCTCACAAAAGGTCAATAGGTCGCTTGAACTTTCAACGCGACCGTATAAGCTTGCGATTTCCTGTCAATTCGAATCTCGAATCAACTTCAAAGTGAAAGTTCGAATTCTAATAATTATAAGAACTCGAATCGATTCGAATCAGCATCAGAATACGATATTCATGACGTAAGTGTCTAGTATACATAGGCCTTAATAATACATGCTCCACAAGCATTAATAGCACTGTTAGCACATGCTCTATAGGCTTTGATAGCACATGCTCTATAGACATTAATAGCACATGCACCACAGGCATTAATAGCACATTCATTCATTACGGAAATTTGCATAGCGCCCCTTCAAGGTTACTCAGAGGAGCTCCCAACTCAACCCCGGCTGAACAGAACGGTCTTAAGTGGCTTATCACGTAATTTAGGAGACGGATCTTGTGTTATAATAGGAATTCATTTGACGTTTAAAATTGGTTGCATAGCTTCCGGTGTATTTGCGCATGCGTGTATGTGTGTTGTGTAATGTAATGTTATGCGATGCAATGTAATGGAGCATTTGTATAGCGCCACTTAAATCGGAGGCGCTATATAATATATATGCTATATATAATCGTAAACAGACTAATTGCGCATGTATGTGTGAATGCATGCGTGTTTGTCACTACGCATTCAGCAAAAGAGCTTGATCCCAGTGACATCGGATGTCATTGGAGTCAGGGCAATGAGTGCGACTTTGAGAAGCAGCTGGTACAAGACATGTTATAGTGTACGACGTGCTGGAGTGTTGGAAGACGGATGATAGATGGATGCGATGAAAGGAATGGAGGGCAAAGAGATCCGACGACACCGGAAACATTATCAGCATTACCTAAGGAGGAATGGACAGACCGAAGGATGCAATGACTGACATAGGGAGGTAGTGGCAGACGGAGAGAAGAAGAGAAGAAGGGTCAGATCGCGAGAGGGATAGTCATACACTGAGATAGATAGGGAGAGAGATACGCGGAGAGAGAGACAGAGACAAAGACAGAGAGACTGCGAAACAGCGAGGCAGCGAGAGAGACAGAGAGAGACAGCGAGGGAGACAGATATATATATATATATATATGCAGAGCGATAGAGATGGGCGAGAGAGGCAGTTGCAGGCGGAGAGAGTGACGGTCAAATTCAAGACAGAGGAAAAGAGGGAGAGAGGGACAGCACAGGGACACTAAGAGAGCATTGCCTAGCGAACTAGATGTGCAAAGCGAGAGAGGAAATGACAGCCTGAGAGAGTGAGAGAGACAAACCGATAGAGGAAGTTACAGAACGATGAGTGAGGGTTCACAGCGAAAGAGGGGAGTCGCCAATAACCCGATATATATATATTATATATATACATATGTATATATATATATACATATGTGTATATATATATATACATCTGTATATATAGATACATAGGCGACTATTGTGATGCCGTTTTCTAGTACCCACATGGATGAACGTATGTAGGCCTTCACGTACAGATTAGCATAAAATGTGTGCATCTACGTGTATAAGCCAATGGAAGGCCATGGATCATAATGTCTTATAAATACAATCTATTAGTGTAGCAATTCGTGAATATCTTTTTTACACCCAAATAATTATGTGGCTGTGTGTTTTTGTGCACATGCATTGATTTGTCTCCGCGATCTATGTCCCTATATAGACTATGTGGCTGCGTTTGTTTCTGCCATTAGTCTATTGGATCAGTTGGTGCAATCATGCGGGGCCAAAGTAGACAAATGACGCGGAAAGTTAGAAAGACGAATGGCCTGTAGGTTCATCGTCTATCTATATATGGACATAGATACAAATCTCTATGTATGCATTTGTACATAGACATATATTTGTACATGTTACTCAAAGTAGACCGTACCTTTATGGGTCTGCTTTATATGCAGACGACAAATATTTCATTACAGATAAAAAAAACAAAAGCATTTCCTCTTGCGAGGCGCAACACTTTGTAGTTATCTGAATTCATTCATGCATGCAAATACATAGATGGTCATGATGGTCATGCTTACATACATAAATACATTTTTCATGCACGTAGATGTATACGTGCTTAGACACAGACATACATACAAAGTATTGCATTTACGCAATGTTTGCTCTGCCATGATCGTGACTGCGCTTTAACCATAAAATGCATCGAATTCATATTACGACACTATTTGGAGTTTCCATGGAAACGCGTAAACAAGACAGTATCTCATCAGTTGCTATTTGGCAAAGCGCATCTTTGCCTTGAACTAAGCTGTCTACAACTGGGCTGTGTATTTGGTTCAAGATATTTAACATGTTTGCACGTATGATCACTCCTAGATCTCCACATGCGTAATCATTGTAATTTTCTCTATGTCCAGTCCTCCACTACTTTTTAAAAAGACTATTCTTCCATTTCTAAACTGTTTCATTATTTACTTAACCAATGATTAAATAAACACTTCCGATTAAAAATCTACTGTTGTCTATCCCATCCTATTAGCAGTCTTTTCTGGATGTTTCTATATCGCCTTATATATCTCGCTTTCTTCCCTTCCCGTTGAATGAGGTTCTCTTTCTATGCCATTTGATGTAAGCTTCCATGCAGTCGCCTCAAATGTTATCCTACCACAATGCACCTCTTGACGTTCACTCCAAGTGGTCGACCACCCATGCTGAGCCACACTTGACCTCAACTCGACTGAATTTCAGTTGGATGTGGACTCCATGCTTCTTCACTCGAGGGTTGCCTTCCTCTGAGACTCTAGCAATCAGCACACGCATGTATCCAGATAATTCGAGCAACGAACGTCTGAAGCAAGCAAACTGAGTCTTGGAAGATCACTTTCTTCCATGATCAAAACAAATCATAGACAACAAAGAAAATCAGATCGTGATTTGTTAGAACGAGAATCGAAGACAGTCAAAGAGTGGAGGAATTGCATGATGAAAGAGTGAATGAGTGGAAGGGTTGAGAGGAATAATGGCAAAATAGAACTATGGTCAGATGATGGAATTGAATTGTGGAAGAATAAAACAGTCGAAAAATCGCAGAGCAGAATAAAAAAGATGTTGAGAAATTAATGACAGTAAGAGTGGAAGCGTGGAAGAATGGAACAGTTGAGTGCAAGAATGGCAGACTGGAAATATGACGCTGAGAAAATTCGAATCGTGGGAGAAGAAAAGAGTTGAAGTATAGCAGAGGAGCAAATTGAAGCATGGGGGCGTGGATGAGTTCAATATCGGAAGAATGGAGTATGGGAAGGTCGCAAGACAGACAGAGTCAAAAATCAAAAATTGAAGAAATTGAAGAAATAGCGAATGAAAGAATGGAAAATGGATAAGTGTTATGACGTTAGAATAGTGGAAGAGTGAATGCATGAAGGACTTCAGATAAGGAAGAATTTATGCTTGGAAGAGCGGCAGACTGCAAAAATGGCAGGGTAGATAATTGGCAGAGGCTAAGAATGTAAGGCTGGAAAAGCGGAAGAGTGGAAGAGTGGGAGTATTGTGAAGGGAAGGAGTGGCACAGCAGAAATAAATGAAAAGAAAGAGGAGCATAACTAAAAAGAGAAAGAACGACTAAGTAGTAAAGCAATTGCTGGCCGGGTGTTATGATTTGAGCGCTAGAGAAGGTATGCGGAAGGTGAACGGTCAGTCTGTGTCATAACAAGATGTTAAATGAGAAATGATTTGAATAGCGCTTCTGAGTGAAGTATGACGAATGAGTCCTAGACTGTACACGTAGGTCTACTGGATCTTAGTAGGCGGTCGTATAATACAGCCGAGGGCTGCAAACATGTTGATTTTTTGGTTATTTGGTTTTTGGTTTTTTACAAAAACCAAAACTTCCTAAAAATGGCAATTTTTGGTTGTGTGGCTTTTTACGATATTTGTATTAAATTTACTAATATTACTATTATATTACTAATTGTGTGTTATTCAGTCCAAAATCAAGTTAAATTGATTATAAGAACGAGTTGGAGTTCTTTTTCATGCTGTGTTTGATGCTTTTTATAACAAAACCTTTGTGACAAAATCGAAACAAAATAAAAACCAAAAAGCCAAATAAGATCAAATAAAACTAATGAAACCAAAAAACCAAAAAACCAACTTTTGATTTTGAAAAATCTTGGTTTTTTGCACCTCTGATACAGCCTCGACCCTGCTAATTCATGTACTGAATTGAATGGGTGGGGTCCATCAACACCGTAGCTCACTTGTACTAACGGGCATGAAACGATGATGATAAAGGGAATGGGAGAAATTCAGGAAGGATCAGGAGAAGCCAGGAAAGAAGAGAATAAAAGATAGAGAGCCAGATGGAATGATTAGTTAGCATGAAAGAGATGGCTAATGGACGTGGAAAAGATGACGACAAATCGTGCGAAAACATCGCAACTACGAAGCAAAACCACGAAGAAATAAAGGCGGAAGGGGTAGATACGGAAAAGGACATAAAGGAGGGCAGGAGGTGGATTGATTGGTGGAGTGATGATGGGAAACAGAAAAAGAGCCGGATCTTTAGACAAATGGGATAACAAGAAATAGAGATGGGAGGGATGAGTGGGAGTGATAATGGAAGAGATGCTTTTTCTGCGGTCGATATAGTTGTCTGCGTCTGGACAGCTGAGCTAATCAAGGTCTCTCGTATAATAAGCGGCTTGCTCTATGGTTCACATGTTGCCGTTCCCTTCCTCTCTTCCTCTTCTCATTGCTCCCTTCTCCAATATCTACTCCTCCATCCATCTACACGGATTCGTTCACTCACTCCAAGCTTTTTCCTTGTCTTTCGCGTTTCCTATCAATGGATGCACCCGACCCTAAACTGCAGCAACGGGTGAGGTCTACATGTATAAGCACAATCAATAGACATTATAAAAAAAATACTGTATCTACGTAATCACGCGTAGGGTGTACGCGTACATGTATATTCTGTTAGTGTTGTGTTTTCCTAAGTAAGTGCGCTGTGCGTTTTCATTCCTATTACGAAATTATGGCATAGACTATTAATTATTATGTGTTGGAGAGTATGTGGTCTTTATGCCGCATGACGCCATCTGCTAACTTTCCCACTTTCCCACCTCCTGCCCTCCTTTATGTTCCCACTCTACCTACTGCTACCACTACAATCAGCACGATCACCCTTACATCACATCCACTACTGGTATTACAACCATGTATACATTAAGTGGTCTTGTTAGTCTCAGAAATTTTCTTTGACGTGGAAGCAGCTTCATTGAACCTCACTCGATTAGTAACTCAATCCACTTAGAACATCTGTCACTCATATCTGGCTTGCATTTGCATAATAATTCTTAGCATTTCTACTCAGCCTGTTATTGCATTTAGCTCATCAAAGAATTAAACAACAGATGAACAGTTTTTGGCTTTTCGATTCATTTCTAGTTGTTACGTATTTGTTTGCCCTGCTCTTTTAATAGCTAGACCTCAAGTTTAATTTCAATCAACGTCACAGATCAGCGATTTCATTAAGTTAGGCACTCTGCATTAACACTTATTACAAGCATCTGGAAGCTGTTCAAATTAATAGCCGGACTTTGGCTAGGAGACAAACTGAGTAGATGTCTTGTTGAGGCGCTATATAAGTCATCTGCACGAACAATGAATTAATCGTACACGCGATAGCCTCTAATTGTCTAATTTCGTATCTGTCGATATTTAGCTTCAATTGATATATGTTAAAATTTCCGTTTGAACTCTGAAATCATGTCCATTTTCATCTGATATAGAGAGTTCAGTGAGCGGCCTTAGTACACGTCCATTCATTCTCTATAATAACACAACTGAGTGTGTTTATAATTAAGCCGCTAGATGGATCTGAAATGAAGGATACATTGGTTCTCAATTGAACTCTGATATGGTTCTTGTTTTCTAAGGCGTCGGTTTCCTAAACGTTCGACGTGTACCAGCGCTTCAGGTTGCAATTGTATAATCGCACATATACAGCCAGGGTCAGTGAGACAGACAGACAGACAGACAGATAAGACGGTGCAATCGGACTCCGCAGCCGCTGTATCATGTGAAGAGCAGGATTTCCATCGGCACTACATTGATAAACCTGGACGACAATGCGCATCCGTACATTTTCAAGATTCATCTTTTCCAGCTGACGTTTCTCGAAAACAGTTTCTATTTCCACGACGGGATTCATATGGCTTTATAAGTGTTAAACTAAACTCACTTAACCAGCGATTGTCTTTAGCCTATCAGCATTGTCTGGGTTTTTTTTACTACCACTAATACTGCTGCTGTTGGTATGGTTGTCTATCACGATAACAATTAAAAAATTATGATACCACAATAATAGCATAGTATATGTGACGAAGAAGAAACAGTAGGAGAAATAATAGTACTGGTATAACCGTAGCAGTATTAGAAGTATTAATAAGAGTAGTAGTGGTAATATTGGTACTGGTGGTGTTGATTGTGATAACGGTGGTGGAGTAGTGGTAGTAGTAGTTGTAGTAATTGTGGAATAGATTAGTATGCTATGGGGAAGTAGTAGCATTGGTAGTAGTAAATTGGTTACATTAGTTCTTTGCTAACATTATGTAGAAACGATCTGAATTGGGATTAAAAACAATTGCTATTGTTACTTTGAGAGTACTGGCAATGGATGTGTATACGGAAGTAGATGTCATCAGGGTGTTAATGGAAGTGGCAGTATGATGATGGTGCAAATGAAAGGGCCTACTGATGTGTAGACTAAAAAAGGTGAAAGTCTTAAGCCTAGACTGACGTCAATTGATTGATATTGCGAACTGCGAATTTCAAGGCATTTGGACCTGCAGCGGAGAAGTCCAACAGCCCGAAATATTGTTCGGGTCCGGATAGAGTCACAGTTTCCAGTTACCTAGAGCAATACCTATTTATACGAGGTCCAGTAATAGCTATGACGTCGTACTTCCTAGAAGGGGGATTTTGAATAAGTCTGTTCAACGGGCAGCCACAGTAATGACGCACTGGAATCGGTTCTATATCGATAGCCCGAAGGTTCGATAATCCGAAGAAAAATTTCTAGTCCGAAGATTTTCGGATTATAGAACCTTCGGACTATCGAACCCTAGGCACTCTCGAGCTTACACTAATCTTCGGACTGTCAAACCTTCGGACTATCGATCCTTCGGACTATCGAACTGTCTCCCTGGAAGCAAACCCCACGCTCGCATTCATTGCGTCAGCAAATAGGCCTACTTCGCCACCACTCTGGACAAATGTAAAAAAGTTATTGGAACAGTATTTGTCTTGTTGGCTCCAACATGAAGCTTGTTAGAATCTGCCAGCGATGCACAATTGTCCATTACAAAGTATCCAACTGGAAAGCAGTATTGGACGAGGTTAAGAATGAATTGAAAGGAACAGGTATACGTATCCTCGGCATACAGGTGAGAGTCAAAAGCGTCACGCTGGAACTGTGCAATTTCCGGAGGATGCTTTTCTTGTTTCCAAAAACTAATTTGATCAGCAGGTGCTGCTGATGTATCGTGTCGGCTGCTTTTGAGTCGGGACTGATTTTTCATCACACAGCTTTGTCACAAGGATGTTTTGTATGGATTCCGGTCTGACCTTCACGACTTCAGCCTCAATTGCTTCCATTAAACCATGGCTTATTTACTATTTGGCCATCCGAATTCAATGGAACGACCTGTTATTGTAATGGCAAATATAGCACCGATAATGTATTCATATTTATAGGGTCTAGATGCACTGATTCTGATATTTCAACGGTGCTTCCCAATTGTGGAATAAACAGAGCTAACAATGTAGGAGAGTTAAATAAAAATAAAAGATTTTGAGTTGGTTCCCTGTTCTCATATCAATGAAACACACGAAGTACGTATGCATTCCATTAAAACTCAGGAAACGCAAAGCTTACATGTGTATTCCATCCCAAATACTTACATGGAAAGGGGAACCATCGACATGCCGAAATAATAACATCTCCAGTACCAAAGAAGTGGAAGCAATTGGAATAAACCGAGAACGAACTGATTGACCCTTAGAGGTCATCCAAACGAATCTGTTCTCTCCTACTTAAAGTCTCTGCCAACAGTGTAACGGTTTCAATTTTCAGAAGCCAAACTAGAACATCTTGAAGATCAACGAAGCTCGGAAGACCTGACCTTGGAAAGAAATTAGAGGATGGAAAAGACTACAAACGTGTTAGAAGCAGTGGTTACCACTGACGTTTACTCCAAATCCCTGGCCCAATAGTTAGGCAGTCGTACTCCAGATGGAATCAGTGTCTGCTTATAGTATGATCTTGAGTAGAACCAGCGTCTTTTTCCTGCAAGCATGCGCTTTCGTTTCGCTTCGCTTTGCCCTTTGACAGTGCCACCTCTTGTAAACAAACCAAACGAGCTGGCATTGGTTTAAGCACTACAGATCATTTCTAATATAGTCCAGTAAAGCGCTTTGTATTTAGCGATCACCTGTAGGTTTAAGTCAACATAATTAACTTTAGAAATGTAGAAATGACAGCTGCTTATCGAGGATAAGCTTCAATAACAGAATTGCAATTTGCGGCAGGATTAGGGAAGGGAATAAAGGGATAAAGACAGCGGCAGCAGATTAACTTTTTTATTCATGGGCTAAAGTTTTAAATTGATCGACCAACAATTGGAGGTAGATGTACATGTAGGGTCCTACTAATTCAATGACACGCAAACTTTAGCTGAGAAAACATTACATGAGAGGTGCAAAAATCGAGAAGAATTTGTACATCAAGGAAACTCAGCGATGAAATCTTTAAGGCTTTGACGGACGACCACGTGTTGGAAGCACTAACATCACGAGTTTCGTCTAATGCTGAGAAAGCCGTCTTAGCGCACCTGTCGACGGAATTGGTCGAAACATCTGCAGGTAAAATAACGGAGACCCGAATTAAGCCAGACGAGGTGAAGATCGACATGTCATGGCACTCGATAACATTGTACTAACTTCCAGATTCGACTCTGTGGAAAATCACGTGAATTTGGATGTCTAAAGAAACAGTTAAAAATCGTGCTTTCTATGTTATAGTGATAAATAGTTTTACAATTTGCAGCGAACTGTCATGTAAAGCACCCTAAAAGTAGCCTGCTACCGACGGCGCTATATAAATGGTCGTAATTACAATTACAATATTTAAGCCATGATCTTATGGAATAACCGGGGCTGAAGTTGTGAAGGTCAGACCGGAATCCATAAATAACATCCAAAGCTGTGTGATGAAAAAGCAGGTCCTACTCAAAAGCAGCCGACATGATATACTAAACCTGCTGTCTTAGTTTGCTTATTTTTTATGTAAATTATATTTTTTTAATTCGTGTCGGGCAGTGTCAACTGGGTGTTATACTTTTCTACTTCCGTTGCGGGCTACTTTGCCCAGGTGTCCAGTATGCGGGCAGCAGATTTCTTTATTCCACATCCCGAGTGGGACTGGTTGCTCCCAGGGAGAGTGTCAGTTTCAGCGATTAATTCTGTCGAAGTATTTTATGGGAAAAACGTCAACAGGTGTCCTCTTTTGAGCTTCGAAGCAAATGCTCCAACTGTTTTATGTGCATACTTTAAAACTGTAAGTGCAATTGTAATGAGAGAAGCATCGAAGGTAAATAACGGGGCATCGAGGCAATTAATATCAAAAACTATTATAGCATGTGATATTTAAAGTAATTCATAGCATTTAGAGTTTTAGACCTAATATCTCACTCATTGAGTGAATTGGTTTCAGTGATTTAACTCTTAGGCTGCTATATTGTATATGCAAATGGCTGCGTTCTGTCAGCTATATTTTCTCTTTAAACGGAAATACATACATGCATACATACATACATACATACATACAAACATACATACATACATACATACATACATACATACATATATACATACATACTTACATACATACATACATACATACATACATGCATGCATACATACATACATACATACATACATACATACATACATACATACATACATACATACATACATACATACATACATACATACTTAAAGAACTAGACTATGAGGCATTAATAAAACTGAATAGAAAGAGATGTACTAAGGAAACTGGTGGTGAATCTGTAGCCAAGCAATAGTGGGCAACAACTTAGCAACAGTGCATTTAAATTGGAAGTAATCACATATATACAGATACAGGGTCTTACAGACGCAGCTGAAGTAGGATACCAACGTAGAAGAGCCAGTAGTAGCAATGTTTTTAATATCATTGTGAGAGAATGCTAAACGGGAATTGTACAAGAAGGGTTCATACGATTAACTTTGATAGGAGATATTACAGTATTGGTTGATGTAAGCTCAATCATTAAAAAACTTGGTACAAAGCAATTTTGGTAGATGTTCTTTTAAATCCGCGATTCTTTCACTGTCACCTATAGCAGAACTGTTTCTTTTATACGAAATGCAGATAATTATCAGAACGAGCTGTCAGCAACTTCCCAATCTTTCAGTCGACAACGATGCAACAAAGTGTCTGTCTATGATTAACGCATCACAATGTTTAAAACTAACGTACATATATTCAAAACTTTTGAACGCATCAGCCAAAACATTCAAGCTTTTCTGAACCTTTTCTTAATCTT
>OY365810.1:25692992-25725829 GCA_959347315.1 Bimastos eiseni | reverse complement strand
AGTTGCTGCCATTGAATTCAATTGGACACCTTTCCTTCATCCCATTTCCAATTATTTCTCGACAGCGCCCTTATGGCGCCACGTCTTATTCGTCCGTAGACGACGGTAAATAGTCCTCCCTTCCGGCGAACTCTGTGTCGTCTGTCTGTCTTGTGTTCTATTTCTTCTTCTCTACTTAAATCCTCGCTTTCAATCGCTCAGCTGAACCCGCTTAAACGTAAACACGGGGAAGTTGAGGGGAAGTTGAGGAAGGATACTGGAGGGGACAGACGGAAGAAGGGAAATGGCAGGAGGGACATGCGATCACCCGTAAATCGACACACTTCCCCCAAGTGACGCCAGGAATCAATTACCCGTATGCCACAGGCCAATCCACCCCTTCCAACCTCCTCCATCCGTTGCTGCGTCTTTTGCACGTTCTCCTCTCAGTTCGTCTTGCTCTTCCAACATCGAGTGATTGGATTCGACGAAAGGTGACGCTAAGAGTGATGATGATAGTTGTCTGCAAGAGAAGATGGATGGATGGATGGATGGATGGATGGATGGATGGATGGATGGATGGATGGATGGATGGATGGATGGATGGATGGATGGATGGATGGATGGATGGATGGATGGATGGATGGATGGATGGATGGATGGATGGATGGATGGATGGATGGATGGATGGATGGATGGATGGATGGATGGATGGATGGATGGATGGATGGATGGATGGATGGATGGATGGATGGATGGATGGATGGATGGATGGATGGATGGATGGATGGATGGATGGATGGATGGATGGATGGATGGATGGATGGATGGATGGATGGATGGATGGATGGATGGATGGATGGATGGATGGATGGATGGATGGATGGATGGATGGATGGATGGATGGATGGATGGATGATGGATGGATGGATGGATGGATGGATGGATGGATGGATGGATGGATGATGGATGGATGGATGGATGGATGGATGGATGGATGGATGGATGGATGGATGGATGGATGGATGGATGGATGGATGGATGGATGGATGGATGGATGGATGGATGGATGGATGGATGGATGGATGGATGGATGGATGGATGGATGGATGGATGGATGGATGGATGGATGGATGGATGGATGGATGGATGGATGGATGGATGGATGGATGGATGGATGGATGGATGGATGGATGGATGGATGGATGGATGGATGGATGGATGGATGGATGGATGGATGGATGGATGGATGGATGGATGGATGGATGGATGGATGGATGGATGGATGGATGGATGGATGGATGGATGGATGGATGGATGGATGGATGGATGGATGGATGGATGGATGGATGGATGGATGGATGGATGGATGGATGGATGGATGGATGGATGGATGGATGGATGGATGGATGGATGGATGGATGGATGGATGGATGGATGGATGGATGGATGGATGGATGGATGGATGGATGGATGGATGGATGGATGGATGGATGGATGGATGGATGGATGGATGGATGGATGGATGGATGGATGGATGGATGGATGGATGGATGGATGGATGGATGGATGGATGGATGGATGGATGGATGGATGGATGGATGGATGGATGGATGGATGGATGGATGGATGGATGGATGGATGGATGGATGGATGGATGGATGGATGGATGGATGGATGGATGGATGGATGGATGGATGGATGGATGGCTGTCTGCAAGAGAAGATGCTTGTCCTCCCCATTCGTTGGTCGTCGATCGATTCAGATGAGGGACACGAGAGACAGACGAAGCCAAGGACGAGGGAGCTAACAAGGAGTGGATAGCTAGGAGCAAGCACGAGGAGGAGGAGGATTATGAGGGGGAGTTGGATAACGAGAAGGAGGAAGAGGCAGATGAGGAGAATAACGAGAATGGGAGGATTACAAGGATGGATCACGAGGAGAAGGATAGCGAGGGGAGCCCAAAGTGGATGAGGATAACGAGGAGGAGATAGCAATGAGAAGGACGACTCCGTGGAACCGTCTTTGATGATGACGAGGAGAAATTGAAAAAGGATTAGAAGGTTGGTGTAGAAAGAATGAAGGGAATAGAATTTAAAACGAGTACAGAGGATGGGAAGAAATGGAGGAGAAGAGAGGATACATTGGACGGAGAATCGAATCAAGAGGACGACAAGATAAGGATGGAATAAATGGAAAGAAGAGGAGCATGACATGGCTAACACGGGAAGAGGATGCTGATCAAGAGAACGAGCAAGAAGTGGAGCAGAATGATGAAGAGGATGGAAAGGAAATGAAGAGGCGGAGAAGTGTCGAAAGATGGAAGGAGGTGGAGGAAGTTGGAGGGTATGCGTGTAATTCGAAGAGGACAATTGAACAGGAAGTGAATGATTGCGATTTCGAAGTGGATGAGAATAAGTAAGAAAATGGAAGAAATGGCAGAGGCAGAGGATTTACAGGAAAACACCAAGTGAAGGATGCGGAGGTTGGAGTGTGAGGCGGATAAAGCGGAAGAGTGCGTCGTAGACTCGTAGGTCGAAGCGAAACATGAGTGGAAGAGAAAGAGCTCCACTCAAGTTGGAATCTATAGCGGAAAAATAAAAAAAGGAGTTTGTCGGGGAAGGTGAAGAGCAAGAGAATTAGTCAGAGCAGAAGGAATGGTTGGACGTTGTTCCGAATAGGCAGGTATATTTTGATAGAGGATTCTTACTTAGAGCCTATACCTAGCTCCTCCAGCTCCTCTAGGAACATTGGTTAACAGGAGCTCTCCATTCCGTGCTATCCATGGCAGTCTCCTCCGCGTCTCCCATGCAGTCGATTCCAATCTCCTTCAGATAGAGGATTAGAGGAGGGAAAAGTATAGAAGTCGTAACTGAAGTGAAACAACAGCATGCAAGTTGATTTATTTCAATAACAATAGCAGTAGGATTGTAAATGGTTAATGATTAACGGTAGAGGACGTTGAAGTAGGTTGTTGATCTTGTGTAGTATTTATAGTAGAACTCGATACATCTGAAGTAGCGAGGCGTAAGAGTGCCAGAAAGAGAAAGCAGAACGATCTTTCAGAAGTGGAGAAGGAGGAAGATTCAAAGGGAAGAGAATGGTTTTGTCCCATGGGCCTCATTCCATATATCTTCCTTGACAAACATACCCATCCCTATAGTCATTTCAGTGTAAGTTGCGAGGTAGACTTGATCCCGCCGGCAACTATAGATAATTCAGTTAAGAGCCGTTAATTAGTGTCGTGAAATGCAGACCTTTTGCATCATCGGTGAACCTGCCTCGAAAGGCTGTGGCATTGTATCGCTTGTAACAGATAAATTCTACCTTGCTAATAGTTCACCTGGTAAGGGATTTTGAGAGCAACGAGTAACATCATTTGTATACCAGAAAAGGAAGGATAACACATAGGCTGCATAGCTGAAGAAGTGAGTTCGATCCCCGTTACCTGCGTACGGTTGACTTGTCCTTTTTCACTTGTTTGCGATGTTGGTTAAATTATATGTATAATGTTATAGCAATATAAATAGTCGCCTTGAATGGCTGTCTACCGTTAAATTTGATTCCTATGATAATTTGTCATCATTCATTCGTTCGTACAATGTGTGAAATCATACAGCGACTTGTCAGTTTGAAATTAAGTGAAATATATAATTATAATTATTATAATTAATTTTAGTAATACTATTTTAATTACTACGTCCGAAAACCCGTCCTTTGACATGAAGTTCCACCGATTGTGGTTGACATAGCTGAAGAAGGTGTACAAGGAAGGCATATATATTTCCTGTCACATGTAGGCTACAGACATGTTAGTCATGTTACGTGTTAGGACATGACAAGAGCCGTGGGCTCTACTATAATTATATGCGCGTGAGAAATAGAAGACGCCCATAGCAGTGAACAATGGTAGAATCAGGGACCAAGTTATCTTGCTACCAGCCAGAGAGCGTAGTTGTAACGCTATCTAGCTTCTTGGCATCAGACAGATTTCAGTCCAGTGGCTCTACTGAACAATGGCTAGCAGCAGGATGAGCCAGATTTTTATCACTGATGTCTTGTTGACGTACGTGAATTGAACGCCCAGAGGCTAATCTGCAAACAGAGCCAGGGTGGGCCTCATCAGCTGGAACAAAACAACTTCTTATGAAACCGGTGAAAGATACAAAAACTGCCGCCAGATGCAAGTTATCTCGAATTACCTGGTCTTAGATCCCTTTGGCGTGTGGAACGTCCGAATCTGGCGAATCTGGCGTCAGATATCTCCAGAGCGTAACGCTCAGATGCATACTGGTAGTATTGCCATGATTTTCAATCTATTAGTTCATGCGGCTGTTGTATAAGTATAAGCTAGAAACATTGCAAGGCATCAAGAAACCTCTGGTTACTAGTCTAGTTTCAGTTTAACGACAATATGTGATAACAGAGACCATTGCGTCGCCTCCTTCTTTATCCAGGCTTGGGACTGGCACTTTCAGAGTACGAACTGTTGCCGAGTTCTCCCTGGCTACTTTGCCACTTTGGTTGCGGAACACGAATTCTCTGGGAATCAACTATCAATCAACCGTAAGCAATGTACACCACGCGATAAGAGAACAAAGGTTTGATCATCAGAAGTTGGAGTAGTAAGCATGAATTGGGTCGTAAAGCTTCAATAGGCTGGTATATTGGTTAACGATATCGCAGCAATCGATTAGGTGTGAATATATGGAGCTATATAATTATTTCGGTTGAGCTTTAAGACATTTGATGGATTATATGCATTAAGTGTAACAAATCTAAGGACTGTGTGGAAGATTTGGTAAGCAACGAAAGGCTGATAAGTGTGGAGAGGTCATAATTTTATACGTGAGATTTGAAGACTTGGGTAACAATGGTTTGGGTAACAAAGGATTGAGTAACAATGGATCGAGAAACAGTGGAATGGGTTGTAATTTGTAATGCATTGATAGCAGTGTCTTCGGTAGCAATGCATCAGGTTGTAATGTAAGGTATTTAACCGTATTGCATTTTATAATAGTAGAACTGAAGGATAGTGTATACGATACACATAGCATAGTATACAATCAGGTAGAAAGAGACGAAAGTAAGTTGTCCTAAGTGGGTAAAAAGCTTTATTAGCTCGGCGTTAGCGCCCAGAAAAACACAACACATGCGAACGGTTTTAGCGTTGCGCGGCGTCAATAAAATACAGAGTTGTATGGTCTCGAGACAGTTTTTTAGTGTCTCGGTCTCGGAAGCCTGCTGTCACGGTCTCGGTCTCGAGGTAGTGTCTCGAATTTTTTTAAACTGTCTTGAAGTGAAAGTCTTGTTCTGTCTCGAAGAAGAGGTCTCTATAAGTTTCGCGTTAACTGTCTTAAAATTTTGCGCTAGAAACTGAAACCGGAATTTACGATAAACGGTAATTCTGGTTAATGGGCAAGTCACATGATACTGAAATTAATTCAATTGTCTTAAAGTAGACAAATGTCTGAGAGAGGACCTGAAATTGTGAAGTTTGCGTTTATGCAATTTGAAGTTAGGCCTATTTACAAACAATAGCTATTGGCTATTAGTTTGTCATTGACGTAAAACCACCATAACCGAAACGATCGGAACACGGGAACAACTTCGAGTTTCTCAGGGTGAGTAAGGATATGCGCAAATTTATGATTTCGTTTGGTATATGGTATCGAATTTGCTTGTTTAAAATCGTCTGGGAGATTTCAGACGTGCTTTCTTTACTATTCAGAAGACAGGCCGAAGAAGAAATATCGAAAAAGATAAAACTCGGCAATATAAAAACTGTTCTTGGGAATTGATACAATATACATAATAATTAAGTTTCAAATTGAAATTACAAATGAACCTTATTCCCGAAAACTGATACATTAGTATTTTACAGTCTTTTATAAAGGATCACTTGTCTTTTACTGTCTCGAACTGTCTTGAACCTAGTGTCTCGGTCTCGGCCTCGGTATCGGTACCTCACTGTCTCGGTCTCGTCTTGGTCTTGAAGTTTAGGGTCTTGCATACAACACTGGTAAAATACGATGTAATGATAAAGACTGCTCAAAGCTAAGCGCTAAGTGCAGTTATGTAGTTTTTAAACTGTCGGTAGGAAACTATATACAGAAAAAGCAGCACTCATGAGTATTTTTTGTGATGTGAGTGAATAGTGAAGGATGTCTATACAGCAGTTTATGACCCTGCGGTAATTATTCCAACGTGGCAGACGTACTCCACCTCAGACTACTTCTGGAGAATCTGAACAGAAAGCTCTGAGCATGTTCCAACTCAGGATAAAGAAGAAGAGTTACGCGGTAGACTCAGCCGACCCGAGATAAAACCCTTCAGTAACAGAAACAACGCAATATTCATGTTTTGAATTGCATGAAGGGAGATGACTAATGTGTAGGTACACTACAAAACCCTTCATTGCGTGCTTAACCACCAAGCTCCACTTGAAGGGAATCATTAAAAACCGGAAGTACTGCACTGATTTCGGCTCTTTTCAGACAAGTTTCAGGTGTCAGTACATGGAGGTGAAAACTTTGCTCATCATAAGTGACTAATGGGCGAGGACATACAATCCGCAGATTGAAGGGTCGAGTGAGATGAGATGGTCGGAGCAGCGCCGTATTTATTATTTTGGGTTTCTGGGTAAGATTATCTTATTGGGCCCCATTATTGCAGTATCTGTTCCAGCGACAATAAAACTAGTCATATGACATTCACGGAGCTATTTTGGGGCCCTAAGTCGGCCGACCCTTCGCGAACCCTTCGCTCAAGTAAGCCAAAACGTCCCTGCCTAGAACTGGGCGTGGGAGTGTTGCTAGGAATTGGACGAACAATGGTTCTTGTTTGGAAATTGAGATGCGTTATTAAGAACGTTAATATTTTCTTTTAGGCTATATATACATATAGATATGACTGAGCACTCTGTTGCATAAATTTGAAACAAGATGATGTAAGTAATTATCGTCAGAAAGGGAAGACTTTAATAACGGACCGAGCATGTCATACGTATACAGATAAAGGTAGAACAATTATCTATGCCACGAACTGGAATCGTAATGGAAAAGAAGATGATGGAAACCAACGAAGAAACTAAAGACGTTCAGCGATACATAATCTTAGACACTTTGAGGTGACGCGGAACAGGCAGCACGACTGGCAAGGAATCCAATGAATGGCCAAGCTGGGGCGTTGGTCTATTTGCAAACCCACCTAGGAAGTACTAAGTACTAAATAACAAAGCAGGTCTAATGAAATCGAATGGTTGAATGGTCGAAGGGGAAGTGGCCACCAATGTGGTTGGAGAAAAACGGACCAGGCAGCGGGGTCTAAATGAATTAGAGCGGAACATGTGTTCTCACCAGAAGAAGGAATCGGAAAAAAGCGGAAATTCGTAGTTGTTCGACACGCAAACGGATGTTGTCGAACACTTTGGAATTATATGGCGCCGCACTGTGCATAGATCTTTTGAATAGCCGACCGACATTATTCATTCTAATGGAAAGCATGGAAAGCATGACGTCACTTGGTTTGTTTGACACTTCATTACTGTATGGCTGCTTGTAATTCAAATTAGGTACCACTTTCCGGCTGACATTTTGTCTTCATCGCTTCAAGCACCATATATGCATGAGATTGAAAAGGTGTTCTATCGGCCGTGCAGCTGTTTTTGGCAATCCATATAATAGGCTAAAGATAATTCATCATTGCTTGATTCATAGCCTCTGCAATTATGGCTATGTGCAGACTTAACCAATATAATTAAATAAAAATCTTCAAAAATTCCTCAACGACCAGAAACGCGGCAGACCAGCGTTAATAAAAATGTTTAGATCGCCTGAGAAATTATTAATTATATCGGGCAAAAAAATAACATAAATGATTAGAATATCAGTATAATGATGATAAATTATTGGTCGAATTAATGTTGCGAAGTGGCTTGGGTATGCAGGCGACAGGAGTAAAACCCTTACCATAATAATAACGCCATAGTAATTATGAACAGAAATCCCTTCAGCGTTCCATGATAATTTCCGCCTCCAATTTATTATTTTATTATTTCAATATTTTATTATTTTATTATTTCGATATTTTATCATTTTATTATTTCGATATTTTATTATTTTATTATTTCGATATTTTATTATTTTATTATTTCAATATTTTATTATTTTATTATTTCAATATTTTATTATTTTATTATTCAATATTTTATTATTTTATTATTCAATATTTTATTATTTTATTATTCAATATTTTATTATTTTATTATTTCAATATTTTATTATTTTATTATTTCAATATTTTATTATTTTATTATTTCAATATTTTATTATTTTATTATTTCAATATTTTATTATTTTATTATTTCAATATTTTATTATTTTATTATTTCAATATTTTATTATTTTATTATTTCAATATTTTATTATTTTGTTATTTCAATATTTTATTATTTTATTATTTCAATATTTTATTAATTTATTATTTCAATATTTTATTATTTTATTATTTCAATATTTTATTATTTTATTATTTCAATATTTTATTATTTTATTATTTCAATATTTTATTATTTTATTATTTCAATGTGAGGAGGTGGGATGGGCGCCTGTTATGGCTGCCACGCGTCAGTATGTTTTCGCTGTTTATTCCGACTTAGTCGAGTTCTTAGGTCTAAATCAACCAACTTTTCATTAGCCAAAACTCGATTGAGTCAGACTCTGGTACTAAACAGCTAACGTAGTGTAATGGTTTGCGGTGTGACATTCCATGTATATCAATAAACGAATATTTAATATTACCGTTTCTCCCGGAAGTGAGACCATGCAGCGCTTGCATTTCATCAGTAATCCTTCTTTCCTTTGTTAGGCTTCGCTAACCTACAGGACAGCGTCGGCCACCTCTTGGGTGGCACTCCCATACAGACCCATCTTAGTGTGGCCTTACAGGCTTGCGGAGCTGAAACGTCTTCTTAAGCCTGTCTCATATAGACTTTTCTATGAACGGGATCTTGTGGGATCCTGAAGTCTATGGGTTGGACTGCAGTCTACGCGAGACTCTGTGGTTAGTAATTGCCCTTTGGTAATGGATCGATATTGTTACCCATTAATGCATAGCGTCCTTTTTTAAGGACACCACACTTTACACATTATTATAATGGAATTTACCTGTGCCCTGTAACGCAACGCATGGTCTTGAACGAATCGGAGGACCCATCTTGACAGGGTTGGGGCAGCTACATCGTTGCACGATGGCGACGCCAACGAATATAAACAGCTCTACAGCATTTGTACGATACATACGTGTAATACTATACGAACGGTGTCTGTATCTAATGCGCCTGGTGAGAGATTATGCCTAAATCGGAAGCCAGAACGGTCGGAAGTGCCACGCCGGATGCCTAATTGCCCACACTTTCATCTGCCGTATTACTCGGCGAGTCATGTACTTTGCTTGATCAGTAATCACCTACAAAGCACCGGTTGACCCCTTGCCAACTAATATCTTTAAGGTTTGCAAACGGATGGCAGATGTCGTCAACGATTTTCACAGAGAAATCAACTACAAGTTCCGCGAATTTTCCTTCCCTGTTGTGTTGATGGTTCAATTGCGTGAAACAGTTTTCCCAACCGTGTGAAGAATACGCCGTCTCTACAACACCATTTTGTCGGTCCCTACATATCTGCGGCAATATAAAAATCATCTTACCATTATTAAATTCAGCAAATTTGTGTATATGCAAATATTGTCCCATACGTTAGGCACGTATATATGAGTACAAAATGTCGTTTAGAAGTCTAACTGCCATGAAAACTATATTATTTACCGTTGAATTGAGACTTTTAAAATACGTGACTGGGTCCAGTGAATTGCGCAACTACTCCCACGTCGTATTCAATAATTTTTAATGGTTGTATTTTTCCAGAGAAATCTTTAGAAGCGATCATTCTACCCTACCCTCCCTGCCATCGTGGGACCCTACCTCTCCCACATCGATTTGAATCGCCTGATCGAGCTCGGATGTTCTACAAGATAGCGAGCCGAGAGGCCATTAGAAGTGAGCAGAGGTCTGCGTGGAGACGATCTAGTGCCATTAAACCGCATCAGAGAGGTGATAAGGGCCCCATTACCTCGACGTTAGCCAGCTGATAAGCTTATTTAAGAGTGTCGATGGGGAGGAATAAAGTAGCCATGGTGAGTAATGGAAAGGAACCGAGAGAAAGAGAAAAGTAGATGAACTTGCGCTCCTACGATGCTCCGGTGGCATCATTTCGTGTCTAAGGCAAAAAACGAACATTTGCATCCAGTGGAAAAAGAAATGACGAAGATACACACACACATTGACAGACACTCAGAAAGACACGCAGACAGACGCATAAATTGACATAGGCACAGACGGGACAGCAACTCTCAAAAAACAGAATGATCGAACGCACGAATGAATGAATTATTCCAGAGTGCATGAAAAAAGAAGAGAGAAATAATAATTCATAAGTGAATCTATGGAGGAACGAACGAGCGAACGAACGAATGACAGCAGGAATAAGTGAATAAATGAGCTAAATGATTTAATCAGCGAATAAACGAACGTAACGTGACTGAGGAATAGTCTGCCTGAGAGTGAAGTAAATAGAGACAGACAGGCAAGCGGACATATATAGATAAGGGCAGTTAAAGGTCTACAGTAGTTTATCATTTCAGAAAACTTGCCCACTCGGGTTCAAACTAAAGACGCGGCGCTGACAGCCTCGGCCTTTACCAGGCAGTCGTACAAAGCGACCAATATGTAGCATGCGCTATAAGTCTCCCTGTGGAGCTATAATTCGCAGTTCAGAAGACAAGACGTTTCAACGTGCGTGTTTTCCAGCTGCTTCCAGAAGCTTTGGCAAATTCTCTTCCCAGAGGAGAAGTCCACTCTATATATATCTTCTGCCGTTCGACCTTCAGTTTGAGTAATGGTTAATCGATATGATGTGCAGGTCGAAGATTCGACTCCAGTGCAAGCTCTTTCTTCCTCTTCCAGTCTTCCCTTCCCTCCGACCTACAACCCTTCCCCTTCCTCTATATCACTAGCGGATTCGCAAGAGCCCTACGCATGGAATCACTGCCAACAGTGCCATCTATGTATTAGCCAATGGAGGTCATGCATGGTTGAGACTTGTGCTTCAAGGAGTGCATGACTGAATGAATGACTGTGTTGTTCGGACGATTTCTACAGCGCCGCTCGATCAGCTCAGATGAAAGCTTCAGGTTATCAGGCATGCTGATATAATGGATTGACTTTTCCTCGCGAACGTCGCGTTTATTCTACGCTGTACCATTTATGTAGCTGGCGTAGTAAGAAGCGGTAGGGCAATGATACAAATACATTTATACAACAAAGATGTTGGTTGGCGTAGATCCCAATGATTAATCAGTTAATCAATCCAAGGAAAGCAAAGGTACGGCAGCGATACCACCTTGAATATAACTCTCAAATTGTCTCAGTTAATGATTGTCTTTCGGGATTACGACCCATTTACCATCGGGAACCTCAAGGATCTAATCTTGGCCCGCTTCTGTTTTTGATCTACAAGTGTGAACCGGAGTAACTGTTGCATCAAGTCAGTCAAAGGTGGCGTGGTCTGTTCTCGTCTGCTAATAAAACGAAATCGAATTAACAGGCCAGAGGAATACAATTTAGAAGTTAGTTTGTAAATAAATTTTAGAAAAACATTTGATTTGATTTTTTTATATTTTGAATTTTTCACTGGCGTTTTTTACATTCTAGTCCTTTGATGCGACAGCAGATTTATATAAGCAAGTAATAAATTCAAAGTAGCACACCGCGGTAATGATTAAAAGTCATCGCGCGAACGAATGACTAAAAGTTATTTTAGGAGCCGAGTTTTACTGTATGTCAGCCATGCAAAGCGTCCATAAATTCTACTGCTCATTTGCCCAACTCGACCTAGCGAATGAAAGGCTGGGTCGACCTTTAGTAGGTCAACGATTTTCAAATACAGTTTAATGTATAGGCCTACCGGTATTGAGTTGCAGCATATTGTCATTGCAAGAGCACGTATCTCTAAACAATAGACTGCAATAAACATTAAATGATAAAAATTCTTTTCTAGGCGTTTACCAGATTTGCAGATCATAGAATAAATGCACTGCAAGTTAGGATTCAGCTAAGCAAATAAAATTAATTCTACAGTAGTGTAGTTTTTAAAATGTTTTCTCTTTATGATGTATGTTTATATCAAAGACGTTTTACGGCCATCCGAAATCTGTTGACTACAATTTGGAAGATATCCAATTGACACTTATATTTGGACCCGCATGTAGAACAGATATTGATGTTGACGAAGACGATGTTGTTGTTGTTGTTGATGATGATGATGTTGATGATAATGATGATGACGATGATGATGACGATGATGATGATGATGATGATGATGTTGATGATGATGATGATGATGATGATGATGATGATGATGATTGATGACGATGATGATGATGATGATGATAACGTCGACGACAGTGAAAATAAGTTCAATTGTTGCAAATGAACCGGTGTTTGCTGTTCGTCTCGGCTCTGATATTTGACGGCTGCAGTCAAGAACAGTCAATATCAGACTGACTGTAGCAGCAGCAGCAGCAGCAGCATCCGTGGCCAGAAGATTCCACCTATTAGCCCCACATGCAGCTCATTAGAAAGACACCGGGATGCTGATGCATTCATGTATCTGAACTGATGAGTACAAGTACGAAAACAGACAGGAAGACGAACTGCAGCAAGAGGAGGAGGAGAGTAGGTGGAGGAGAAGGAGGAGTAGTTGGGGAGGGGTAGGAGGAGGAGGAGGTTACGGAGTAGGAGGAGGAGAAGTAGGAGGAGGAGGAGGAGGAGAAGGTGGGAGAGGAGGAGTAGTTGGAGGAGGAGGAGGAGGAGGAGGAAGAAGAGGAAGAGGAGGAATTGGAGGAGGAGGAGGAGTAGGTGTAGGAGGAGGAGTAGGTGGAGGAGGCAAGGACTAGGTGGAGGAGGAGGAAGAAGAAGAGAGAAAGAGGCGAGTAGACGAAGATGGGATAAACAAAGACGTGAGGAAGGATGAGAAACAAGTGAGAGGAGGAGAAGGGGAAAGAGGAAAAGACATAAAATAACGAGAAGGAGAAGAAGGATAAGGAAAAGGAGAAGGGGAATTGGAGTGGAAAAAGAAATAAACGAGGAGAGCAGGTTGAAGGAAAGAAGAAAAAGCAGAAAAGGGAGTGAGTGGTAGGAAACACCAGACACGTCAAACTGATTGGCACAAATGGAGAGATGTCGATCAAATGGCGTGTTAGGAAACCCAACCATTCACCGATTTACATCATTCTATGAATACACGAATCTGCCGCATGCCAATACAATAAGTCTATTTCTATATCATTGAGATATGCATCACGCAATACATTAATTTATAATTATACCGGACCCACTTTGTGTCTGTTTGCGATTAGGACCAGCGAATAAAATGTAATTTTAGTCGAATCGAACCTCCAGTAAAGGCTCAATTTTCAATCTTTAAGAATAAAATCGAGTACTACCCTCCGATTCGTGTTCTTCACCGATCCCATGTTTACGTATGGGATTGTGTGAGTGGGTGTGAGTGTAGGTGTTGGTGCATGGGGTGGAACTTCTACTATGCAATAAATGCAATAGGTACTGAAAATGGAACAGCCTGTTCCAACAGGAAAGTCGTATCGTATGTAGACTGCAGCTTTAATTTTCACGATGTTAGAAGCGAAGGCTTCACGTCCGGTGCACTTAGGTCTTTGTGCGATCTTCGTTTAGAATGCAGTCTACCCGTCGCACAGAGATCCCTAGCAGCAACTTCATATATAGGGGATTTGATGCTCATATGGTACGATTCACATATATATACATACATATAATATATATATATATATATATATATATATATTATACTAACCAGTGCGCCTAAAACATACTCCAGCCAATGACCTAAATAATAAATAGACAACGACCCCAGAAACAGATCCCAAATGAGCTAAGCGTCACTCCATCTTTATTTACAGTTATCCGCATTACATGATTGAAGGGCTATTACCGGTACGTAACTAATTTCATGTTACCCTGGCTAACGGAACCATCCGTCTCTTACGGGTGACCTGCGTGAGCTTAACTATTTCGAGCCAATCCGATGGAATTTTTACCTATGATAATATGGTTACATAATAAAAAAAAGCGATGAAAATTATGAAACCACCGATCAACCGGCCAATGTTCCCCAAAACAGTATCCATACATAGGCCTATAGAAATTTATTGCAAATAAATACAATACAAAACAACTCCGCCGCTGGTCGTACTCTGCCAGTGCCAGTCCCAAACCTGGATAAAGGAGGAGGGCGACGCTAATGGTCTCTGGTACCACACAGTGTCGTTAAACTGCAACTACTACTACTACTAATACAATACAACTAAAAAAATTTTATTGCCATTCTTCCAACATTTTGTCCTCAGTGGTGCACAGACACGCCTCGACGGCGCAACTGCAGTTGTACTGCAAAGCAAATGTGCGCGAAGGACTTGCTCAAGGAGCCTACACAGTGACTGACGCCTCGGACGAGGGTTGAACCCGCACATTCAGCGCACACTCAGCGTTACGGGCAGACCACCCTGACCAATCGGCCACCGTGCAACACTACATAATTGTATATTATAATTAAGGTATCCACGACTATCTGATGAAAGAAAGTCTCAGCTTTGAATACTAGCAGGCGTCATTTCATGCAACTATAAATAAAAATAATAGCTCAGGTGCAATTTCATCTATGTTAAAGAATATTCATAGGCGGCACAGGTGATTGATAGTTTAATTTTGGTTTAATATAATATTATCTGAGTTTATGAAAGTGACAAAAAACAGACGCGTTTATAAAGGGCTTCGCTATGATATGAAGACGCCGGTGACTGCTCATTTCGTCGCAGACGATTTCGTCGCATTCATTTTGTCGCATTCATTTCGCCAGGTTAAGCATCCTGAGGGTCAGTTAGGGTCAGGTTATGAGTCGTGAAGGTCAGTTATAGGCAGGTCATGAGTCGTGAGGGTCGTTTAGGGTCAGGTTTAGGATTACAGTCGCTTTTAAAATGCGTCGAAATGAGCTGCGACGAAATGACCATGAGGTGAAATAAAATTCGACGAATTGAACTGCGGCAAAATTATATGCGACGAAATGAACGGGAACCATATGATCCGGTGACTATGCATTGAATGGTATTAATTAGTCATTGTATAGTTATATAAAGAAACAACCAATGCAAATGATTGGAAAAACAATTTAACTGAAGATAATGATATTTTCTTGTTTTAAAATCCGCGGAGAAAAAAGGCAGTGAAAAATTAAATATGGTACGAATTCGCCAGAAGAAGGAAACCCATTATATTGGACGAATGAATGTATACAGGCTCCAGTTATTATACGGGCTGTAATTATTATGCCGGACTGAGATGGAGGGCACTGAATGGTGCTGTCATAAACACGACTTATTTGCCTGCATGACAGGAATTCCATTATAACCGACGTCTCCGTTAAACAAAGGAGCAAAGATGGAATTTACACGCACACCAGATTGAAACAGGTAGACGTGGCAGCATTACAGCGCGAGACGACTACTCTGTCGAGAACACGCTCATACATTGTAGGCATAATTGTCTCGAAACTGGTGACTGCTGTTGTGGCGATCAATCGGATGCTTACTGTTATCTGTAATTAGTGCATGATTAGTAAAAACTGCCGATATTTTTTATCATAATTATTTCAGTTACCTCTCTCGGTGATACGTGTGAGTCAAAAGTTCCGACTACTGTTGTATCCAGCTCTCCACGTAAGCAGAAGCGCGTCTATATAAGGGATGGGAATATTTGCAGAAACCAAAAAACGACGTATATATATAAAGTGCGAGACTCTTTGACAGGCTTTATGCCAAGTCCAAAATTCGTTCAATTGGAAAAATAAGTTTTACGAAGATCATGCAGAAGCGATAAGAATACGGATTTGCATTTGAAGCTGAAGCTGGAATACGGATTTGGTTCTTGTTCTAAGCTCTTTGTTTCAGATAAACCATATAAAAGTTATAAATAAATTGATTTAATCAGAGCTTCATTGAAAACCCAGTAACAATAAGTTGACTAAAACTCTTAATAGCAAAACTGAAACTGCTTGATTACGATTTTCTCATTTGCACCAATTAGTGATCCAAATCACTGCGATCTTTTCAAAAGACGAGATTAACCTTTACTTCACTTAAATCGCCTGTGCAGAGTAGATATCTTGAAGGGGAGCTATATCAAGTATTATGATTGATTGATTGATTCATTGAACGGATTGTAACTTCTTGTATATATTCATCAGAACACCTTATAGCGCGCATTTTTAGATAGAGCCTACTTTACAAAGGCGCTGAACTCATCACGACTATAACATGACATAACAAACTTTAACGTAGTTTAGAAGATTGTTTTAAAAACCACTGCAATTTGTCCTGACCTGCTGGCCTTGATTAATAACCCGATTGTCCAAGTTTCCTCTTTAAAAATATAATAAGATATCTTGGCAAGTTTGTTTTGTAAAGATAGATAGCATATGTATGCTACGAAGGGTGAAAGACATCAGTAGACGGCTGTTTCAGGAGGGTGGTCTAACAGAACACTTTTGCATGCACGTGTTTGTTATCGACGAAGAGTTGGCTCAAAGCAGCGTGCTTTGTTAGGAGTGGGACAGAACCAGATCCTGGGGCATACCATATTTGGCCGGGATCCATTGAGATCTGGTCAAACCATGGACTAAACTGCTTAGCAACCTTGAAGCAAGGAGCCGATGCAATAAAGCAAATTTACAGACAACCTCAACGTAAAACGCAACAGCTTTAGTAGAATTTTATGGTCGCTAACATTGGATAGAGTGTAGTAGAAGATGTACCATACGGGGCCATTCAACCAAATCCTTGGTCCAAACCATCCCCCTAATAGGTGAAAAACTTTTTTATCCTATAGCCTAGGTTAAAAAATCACCAAAAACAACATCAACCTAACCATAGGTTAGAACCAACATCAACCTATAACCAGGAAAAAACGCCAGGAACTTTCCAATGCTTTTGACCTGGCGTGCACAAACCTATAGGCATGGTCAAAAACTCCACCTATACTCCCTATAAGTCAAAAGCCAAGGGAATTTCCAAAGTTTTCGATAATGGGAAATTTCCAAAAGTTTCAACGAGTCAGCAGTTTCGACGATGAGTCATCACGTGATTACCAAGTCTTCAGTATCAATCCAAGAATTAAAGGACTGAGGATAACCAAGCCATTTCACTAAAGATTTCTTCCCTCGTTTTCTGATTATCTTTTCAATTCTAAATATCTCTTGAGTTGTCTTTTGAAGCTCCTGTTCATAAAACGAACCCTGTATTTCCTCACCATTATAATCAGCAATGTTATAAGTTGGTGGATAGAGTATTGAATTTGAGTAATAGTAAAAATTTCTAAAGTCCATCGAGTTGTAAATCCTTTTTCAAATATATTCTTTTTTTTAGTTATCCTAACCTTATCTCCAATCGAGAATCTAGGCTTAATGGATTCTGAGATCTCATCACCGTACAAATTCATCCATACAGTCTTTTCATTATTTTTAAAAATAGCTTTAGATGGTGTCATTTTAATAGAAGAAATGCCTAGTCTCATTATAATTACTAACCATTTCACCCAAAACGTCTATATATCTTCTTGTTGAATTAGCTGTAAAGTACTTAAACATTTTCTCTCACATCGTTCTGTTCCAGCGCTCAACGACGCAAGATTTTTCTTCATTCTCAGTAGAGTACAACTCAACCAAATTCTTTACGTCTTTATTATAAAATTCTTTACCTTTATCTACCCATACTTTAATAGGCCTTCTACCGCTCTCGAGTATCTTCACGAAGCCATTAGCGGTAGATTTTCCACTCTTATCATTTAATGGCACGATCCAACTATATTTTGAAAACACATCTATCACAGTAAGTAAGTATTTCACACCATCGTTATCTTTTGCGAAAGCCTGCAAATCGACAAGATCAGCTGCCTAGATCTCATCTATTCCACTAACGTACACCTTTCTCTTTCTAAAATGCCTTACTACAGGTTTATGCAATTCATTCGCTAACTGATTGGTCCATTTCAGATCGGGTTGTAATTTTAAGCTTTTTTAAATCTAACCCGAGACTAGCTTTAGTAGATAATATAGGTTTGACTATAGCCCTCTCTATTCTCTCCCGTAAGCTAGGATTAGGTATATTATTCAATTCATTAATCATTGCTCTATCGGCCACACTCCTAGAAGCCTTATCCACGTGCTGGTTGTAAGCTAAATCATGATAATATGCAGCGTTATTGACTCTATCAACGGGTTTAGACCAATCTTTTGGAGTTCCATCAGGATTCAGCCGCAAATCTAGTCTAGTTCCTGGTCCTGTAAACTGACGTCCTGGTAAATGCATCTCTCCTGGAAATTTAGCCCATGGTAACTTAATACCGCTAGGTTACTGAATTTAGAGACCCAACTAGATCCCCACCTTCTACAGCTTTCACGAATTGAGTCTTTGTTTTTCCACAAACATCACACGTGCCTCTAAGCATCGGCCTTCCATTCTTCGTTATAGCAATCTGTACATTTTTAGTTTCAGTATGAGTTTTACACTTTACGCAATACATTTTAGATACAATTAGATATATTTAAAATGGAAGTAAAAATAATTTATCGTGGAACGACATATTATCTAATAGATTCAATAACCCTCTTTTACCTAGAAGTATAAGAGGGTTAGTCGTAGGAAAGTCTGGATGCGGTAAGACGACGCTACTGTTGAACTTTCTTCTACAACCCGGATGGTTAGATTATGACAATCTACAAATATTCGGAAGGTCTCTCTTTCAACCAGAGCATAAAATTCTGAAAAAAGCATTCGAAGAAAAACTACCTAAAGAATCCATCATCGGGTTATTTTATATTCATGAGACAAAATTATTCACCAGAGGTTGTAATTGAGGAAATGGCTAAACACTTGAATAAAAAATCTGATATTTCTACAACGACCACGTTACTGATACAGACATGCCTATACAGGAATGTAAGGCTTTTTGCAAAAGAGTCTGGAAACAGCGTTATGGATTTGTAATGATAGATCTCATTAGCAATAAGAATAACGGTAAGTACCGACGTGGTTTCGATGAATTCTACATTCCAATATAAAAATATCTTTTGCTAATTAAAAAATGGAATCGATTTTACAAAAGATTGCAGATAACACCGAAAGGATTGCTCGTAACTCAGAGCCAAAGTCATCGTTTCACATATTAATAAAGATAACAAGTATGAAATAGCCCTTGTCAATCTGGAAACATATTATTAATTCCCAAACATCGACGCGACTAACAACGACTTTTCATATTCGACGATGACTCATATGAACGGCGACCCGTCGTGGGAAACTATAACCATCCCCGAAGGCTGCTATGAAATTACAGATATTAACGAATACGTGCAGAGAATAATGAAAGAAAGGGGGCATTATGATGTGGCTAACGCCGAGAAATTTGATCTATCTTCCAATCACCCTATCCACGATTTCGACAATGGAAACGACTCTTACTGATCAGAAAGGTAAGCTAATCAATCTACGAGGCGAGGAATTATCGATATGGTTTCATATAAGAGAAGCTTAACAATTTATTAAGTTCTATATAATATTTTGTAGTTTTATATAAAATGAGTCGATACACGAACGTCAAAGTCAATATTTCAGAAGGACAAAAAGATAAAATTAAAAGATCGCTACAAGCGGGAACAGGTATTAGTATTGAATTAAAGCACAGCGATTTAAACGGAGTGCATGTGTTAGCTCTTACCCAAGCACAACTCAATAAACTAGCCAAAGCGTATCAGGGTGGTGCGGGCATGATTATAAAAATGAGTAAAACGCAATTAATACATAACGCTAAAGTCGAAGGTGGCTTTATCGGCGTTATATTACCGTTTCTTGCAACTGCTGGCAAATTCCTACTATCTAGCGTATTACCGAGCTTAGCAACGGGTGCATTAACTGAAATAGGTGCAGCGGCTGGTTCTAAAGTCATTGATATAGTCACCGGAACGGGTGGGGCTATATATCTCAATACTAGAGGTAAAAACTTAAAGATAGTGCAACAAGGTCAGGGCTTATATATGAAGCCATACCAAGGATCTGGATTAAACGGTGTAGGAGAAGGTCTGTATCTGAAAAAAGGTAATGGGTTCGTAAATGGGGAAGGATTTATACTAGGACCAGATTCGACATTTAAAAACATTCCGCTTCTCGGATTGTTGCTATAAAAAATATTGTATATATATAAAATGTCTATTTCCAATTCGTAAAATGGGGTGGACGAAACCCAAATTTGTTCCAGAAGTATGAACTCAACCGAGATCCGTCAGATGGAATGCGTGTGAAGGCATGTGGGATGTCAAGTATAGACCGCAAAGACAAATGGCCGGTCTAAGGTGGAAGTTTTTTGCCCAAGAAGCGATAACTATTCATTCACAAGAGACGGTTGTTTTACCATTAGGCTTAGGTGTCCGAATGACGAAAGGATCGTGTAAAGTTTCTCTGCATCCAGAATTTATAGAAGCGGGTTGTCGCCTGCTAAGCGATACCGTTACTGGGTTCGCGGAAGAAATTTTACTCGATATTAAGAATTGTAGAGACCTTGGGACAGTGACCATAAACGAAGGAGACTCGTTATGTTATGTGAATTACGAGCAAACTTGAATTCAATTTTAAAAATATTCTTTGATATTATAAAATGGAATTGAACAAAGCATACACCTATCGCCTTCAGAAAATATCTGAAATTCAACAGGAAATCTTACGAGAACGTGAAAAGAGAGAAATAATCTGTAAAAAATATCAAAAGAGTGTTAAAGTTGTCGAGGCGTTGGGAGGTTTGTTAACCCTTACATCTTCGGGACTCAGCGTATTAGGTGTAACTTTTCTAAGTTCAGTCGTAGCTGCACCCGCCTCTTTATCCGCTGGAGCTGGAGCACTATCTCTGATATCCACCCAAGTCCGCCGAATATTATCGCGGCTGCAAGAAAAACATGCAAAGATCAGCGACCTTGTTTCGCAAGCTTTAGATGATAATAATATCTCAGACTTGGAATATTCTGTTATTCTAAGTGAATTCGAGAAATTTAATCAGATGAAGGAAGAGGTTAGGTGTAAAACCAATATCAACATAGATGAAGAGACGATACACTTAGACAAAACGAATTGAATACAAAACGAACGTTTATTTTCGTCCTACGTTTTTACGTTTAAATATTATGTTTCTAAGTTAAAAATGTCGTTTCTAAAAATTCAGGACCCAGCCAAACGAGACTTTTTCGTTGAAAATTTTCTCAAGATGAAGCAAAATATTAGACAAGACTCGTTATCTGAGAAATTAGGGGACATTGGGCTTCAGCGGGAATTGATAAAGGCTTACAAACCAATCATCGACTCGCAGTCTGGACTATCTAAAAAATTAGGCGCGATTGAGGAAAGCACTACGGCGACTTCTACAGCTCTTCGAGCATTGCCGGCATCGCTATCAACATCGTTGAAAGCGATTCAATTCCCACAATACCCCTCAATAGACGTGTTTGCGGACGATCCCGTTTCAGATCTTAGAACCTTGGAATTAGGTGTAATTGCTACAAAATATTTAAAAGAATACGCTGCGAATAAAAAGTTGACAAACACGACCTTCGGAATACACTCTAGAGATGGGGGTTTTTTCATCGGAAACTATCCAATTTCAATCGAAGGATATGATATATCTATTGGTAATAACACCTACAAGGGAACTCCAGGGCTATGGGAATTGATGACGATGAAGGAACCAAACTAGTCGATATACAGTCAAAACGATCTCCACATGTACTTGAAAATTCTTGTTAAAGGGGTTAATAACTCCCCATGGAAATACGATACTTAGTCAAAAGAGTAAGGAAACGTTACAGAATTTAATATATCCCCACCCTTCGGCGAATATAAATAATTTACTGTCTGGTAACGGCGGTACCATATCGATTCGGGATGTGGTGCGTAGATCTGGAATGAAGTTTGCTTAAAATAAAATCTTGTTATATTAAAAATGCAGTCAGATATTCTAAGATTTACTGAAAATACAATTATAGACCAGGGAATTGAAAGATATGAATTTCATGAATATGAACCAGTGGCGGGGTCCAAACTTAACACTGGGGAAATTCGCATAAATATCGAACTTCAAGATATTTTCAGTCATCCCTTGGAGTCATACCTGCTTTTCGAAGGCAGGCTGTCTAAAGCGGATGGAACCTTTTACGTTGATGCTGACGCTGCAGCTTTAGTCAACAACGGCCTCATGCATTTCTTCAGCCAAATGTCGTATTCCTTGTCTAATCAAGAAATAGAAAGTGTGTTTCATCCCGGTCAAGCCACAACTATGCTGGGCTTGCTGAAATATCCCAACGACTTTGCTCTTGCTCAAGGACTTAACCAATTATGGACTAAAGACACAGCCGCAACTGCTGTTATAAACGATAAGACGGGTTTCGCGATCAGACAGGCGTATTGCATTAGGAAAACAACTGCAAAGGGTACATTTAGCTTCATCGTGCCTGTGAAGCACATTTTTGGATTCTGTGAGGATTATCATAAGGTAGTCTACGGTATGAAGCAGACTTTAACTCTCGTTCGCAAACCTGACAGCGATGCTATTTTTAGGGCAAATGCGGTAGAGGGTCGATTGGATTATCGTCTGTATCGTAAAATCCGGTTGTTATATCCGTTGATCCATACGCAGTTAAAAATTTCGGATGCATCTTTAGCGGTTCGTCTTCCTTTTTTGATAAAAGATAGACATTTGTCTAACCTGCGAATCTTCGTATTTCTTATTCGAGGCCTCCTTTGTATTAGGATCAAGCAGAAACTCTTGAATGCGTTCTAAAATACTTTTAAACAAGCCGATAGTCACCAATTCTTCATCAGCTGACCCATCATACATCATTACTGGTATACTATAACCAACAATAGGACCATCGGTTTTACAAAAACCATAATCTGGTGATACACCCCAACTTTTTAATGCTGGAGTTTGGATATGAAAATCGCCTTCATCACCGTTCGTGTATTTATATTTAATTTGAATTCGTTGACCAAAGTTGTTCGTCTTATTCGCGACTTTAAAGATAATTTTTACTGGATTAAACGTTTCGTGTGTGACAATCATTTTTCTTTTTTTAATAAAGAAAATATTTTCTTTAAGCTCAAATATGAAAATAATTTTTTATTTAATCATCGTACACGAATTACTGCATCATGCTTAATCCAGGTTTGCCCGGTTCAGTCTGGAAGTAGATTAGCCTATAGGTCGTATATTTTACTACGGAATCGACTAAAAATTCTTGGTAAGTATTTTCTAAAGAAATGTCTATAGGCGCGTTGTAAATAGTAACCCATTGTCCTTCAAAATTGTTGTCTTTGATTGCCCAAAAGGCTTTGTTAGTTAGAAGTGCTGAACTGGCATTCGCTTGAAAACCACAATTACTAGTATCGAAAGATAGTCTCGGTACGTAACCGATTTGACATTTTCTTCCAAGCGTGTAATCAGGTAGCGTTGGAATCCATTGTAGTATGGAGACGGTAGCTGTTTCAGCACTAGGACTCATAGATGTAATATGAAATCTCCAATATCTGTAATTGGACGAAGCGGGAAATGTAATCTCCTTCAAAAATCCAAAATCGAGGAATGACCATGAAACTAAAATTTCAGTAAAGGCTGTTCCATCGTTACTAGCTCGAACCACCCAACCAGTAATACGATCGCTCTGCTCTCGGCCGGCGACGATGTAAAATCCCGACAGAGGAATCCCATTGACAGAGGAATGGGGTACTCATCTGTATCCAAACATTAATTGACCTTTCAGTGACCCACATGCGGGGTAGTGATAAACATTTTGAAAAGCCCTCCATGGGTTGGATTCATAACCAGGCACACTGCGATAATCGCTAGCACTAGCTTCTTAAGTTAAACCGTTTATTATCGTTGTATCAGAAGTCATGGTAGGTGCTGCAGTCACGTATAGTCTCGAGTTATCAGTGGTAGTATTATTCGTTTTAATTTGGTTGACTAAGGTTTCGACTTGACCAAAACTCGCGGCCTGGCTAGCTAAGACTGGTGGATGAATGTCAGTCGGTAGACCTGTTATCAAATTTCCACTCATATTCAATTCACCATCCATTTCGTTCGTTCCATCTCGTTTTAGAAAGGTATTACTCGCTTGAGATAGAGTAACACCTCCAGAAACTATTCATTCAATTGATGCAGTATCAGTTCGTCCAAATTTATGGACAGGGATGTTTTTAAATAGGTGACATTATTTAATGCAATTCGTTTGTGACTTCTTGAAATTTACAACCATCGTTGATCGTCTTCTTCAATACATACAGACATAAATGACCGCAATACACTTGACCGTCTGGTTGTATTCGCTTACTGTTGTAAAACAGCGGTCTTTGTACATATTTTATCAATTCCGTAGGTGGAGGTAGTCCATAGCTGTCGAAATAAAGTTTATCATTAGCGCGCTTGATCCAACACGTCCAATGCGTTCCTTTACCAACAGAATCGTCCAGATTAAAGATACCGCACTTGTTCGCTCTTGGCTTCTTCGGTAACTCGTCTGTTATAAAAACTCCTCTGAAATTAGTTGTATTTAGTTTCTTCGCCGCTTCGATTAGATCCACATTCTACAAAGCAATATTAGGTAGCGTTACACCTTCGACATCGATTTGTTTAGTGTTTATTTTATATTAGAGAATAATGTCCATATGCTAAAGTGTGGATGCCATCTTGCTGAATCACTCGTTTGTCATCATCGGCTGAAAGAGCTACCTATTAACTTCTTCGGTGTAGATATCGTGAAGATGCGATCGAATGACATTCATCTTTCTCAATTGTTCTCTCTTGGTGAATAAGCAATCTTTGTAGTCTTCGTGAGTGATAGATTTCTTGACGACATTCTTCTTCACGCCTTTACATTTCTTGTGGTCTACTCCAGATATCTTGTATGAATACAGTTTCGATTCTAAACCTACAAACTCTTCGATCTGTTTACCAGCTGCTTCATCTTTAAACATGTTAATGACCTTTTTATTAATGTCTGTTTCTATACCAGAGGGATGGTCTTTAGGATAGTCGCTAGTGTCGAACCTACTTCTAATGTCGGGAGCTATATTGGCGTAGAAGTCTATAGTTCCAGATCGTGCAAATCTTTCGGATATTCCAAGTCGGCTTCTAATACACACGGTATTGATCTCCAATCGTTTAGCTCATCATTACCCATCCACTGTTACCCGTGAGTTGGTAAATTTTTACACATCGCCCACCAGTACAAATTGTTGGCGTCTAAATAGGTTAGGAACGATGAAGGTTCGCTGCTGTCAAACATAGACATGTACTTATTGTTTGCCTGTCCATAACGGTGCGAAATGGCGCTAACACCGCCTCTTATCCCATGCTTGACCATTAGTATCATATCATAATCATCAACAACTCCAACTCTACTCCAGTCAACTTTAATGCGGCGTCCCAAGCAAGACCTGGAGAAGTATAATACCAGGCGGGATCTAGACCATAGTTCTCACAGCACACATCTCTAAAATTCTCAAATACATCAGCGAGCAGGAGAACATCACTTACGTTATATAAATCGTGGTACTCTCTAAACGTTTTAAATCCGAATTCATTCCATACCATCTGTGCGTGGTTGTAGTCTTCGTCACTAATATCTGAGTCGCTAAGTGTCGAATAGAATGCTGACTTTGATGGTAATTCTGTTTCATTTAATCGATCGATGAAATTAATAAAATCGTAAGGTTATGAACCTTTTCTAAGCAAGAGATCGAGCTGATTGCCAGAGCAATGCTTGCTTATATTTTTACACTGGTCTTTGTTCAGGTTCCTCTATAAAGCGTCGAGACTCGATGCCATGAATATAAAACTATCGATGAAACGTAATTCTCGGCTAACCTCTCCTGCCTTCTTCTCTTTATTTACAAACTTATCAACCACAACCTCTCTGCTAAATGAGATATATTTTTCTTCGTTGGTAGGAATACAATTAATCTTTTCATTATCATCACCTCGTAATTTCTTTATGAATAGATAACTGTCATAACCAGATAGATTATGGAACAATACTGGGAAAAACTTGGGGACTTTATAATTTAGATTACAAATTTTATGAGCGGCGCCTCTGTATTTTCCAGTTAAATGGCAATGGTCTCTAACTCGATCATCACCCAGTTCGCCTTCGCATATGTGACAAATTGTAGCCGAGTCGTAAAGCGTCTGATCTTTCTTTCCGAATATCATTTTCTTCGGTAATTTAAATCGATTATAAATATCTTTTATATTATCTATAAGAGTGTCTATAAATATATGTACTACATCATCGTCTTCGTTCTCTGCTGTGAACGTTATGGGGGCTTGTGAATATAGATCATCATCAAAACATTTTATATAATAACAGAAAGAACTTGGAACGTGTTTTTGATAATTGTTGGTGTAAGACATGCTGGGATTTGGTTGACGAGTGTCTATAGGTTTAATAAAACTTTCAAAGTCTGCATACGCTAAAAACGAAACTCTCATCTTTCTAAAATAATTTTTAAACGTTATCATATTCCTTGGTTCTGGGAGTTCTACCTTTTGCGCCTCGTGCTGGGAACAGTACTCGGCGTGTTTTTTTAATGAATCGATTCTACTGAATCCTATTAAGCATCTTTTATAATAGTGCATTGAATTAAAAGATTTTTTCGTTCGGGCAACCATCAGTCTGTTAAAATTCTTTATCCAACAATAGTTTTTCTTTTCTCCATCAGAAATGAGTAATAGATCTACACACCTATAGTTCTCGTGCTTTGATAAATATAGTGGGAATAGGTTAACATCTTTCTCATGACCAAAAACAATAATACTAATATTATTATTTCTCTCAAACTTACTTATCCCATTAGCATCCGCTGCTACTGGGAATTCGATACCGGACCAATTAAGTTCCTCAGACTGTCTAATTAATTCTTTCGTAATTCTTTCTGAATGGTTTCAAGTGGGTTTAAGGCTCTCGTTACACACCACTTGAAGCATTCTTCATCTTTGTTCTTCACATTGATTATAGCCTCTTTTCTCGCTAACTCCTTCGGTAGTGGGATGTAAGAACTACCTTTCAACGGTTTATAAACAACGTTGTTGATATCTAATCTTTGAACCGCTCTAAGTCTCCAGTTACTACCACGCATCTGGAAGGCAGCCATCGACTTAATAATTTTATCTTTCGCGCTGTTATAAATTTTACTTACATCGGTGAAGTCTAGAATCACCTCCGTCCTTGAAACGAATGGAAAATCTGTGGAATCTACTTCTCCAGACTTCATGTCAACGCGCTCCATTGTGCAGGTAAGGACAAAGTTGACCTTAGTCTGTCGATTTTTAGTCAACAAGTTTGCCGCCTGTGTTTGAACGGCGTCAAGAAAAGATGTGGCATCAATATCGTTAGCCCCCTCTACCGTGTATTGTTTCGTGAAGCCCTTGATAGCTAAAACCGTCTTTCTAATTTTTCGTGTCTTCATATGAATTTTACCGAATATAGAATTCACTTTGGCTTTCAGTGCTTCTAACTTCTCGTTCACCTTTCTTTTTGGTTCATCAGGTATGTACCCTTCGATCCACTTTGCGAATGTATTAATCGCTGATTTAGTTTTATCGTATACTTTTCGCACTGTCGTGGCTGGTATAGGAACTAGTGTTGGGATACTAATGTCAGGAACGGGGGCGTCAAGCAAACTGACATTAGGTGAGGGGGCGCTGTAGGCTTCGATTTTAGCAATCAACTCTGCTTTCCGCAGTCTCGTGTACCCAACCAAGCCACTCTGCTTGGCGATTTTTCTTAATTCAATAACAGTTTTATTTGAGTATTGCATTTTATTTTGAATTAGCAATTCTTTAAGCTGTTTTGAGCAAATATTTTCATTCATTTTATATATACAAGAATATTTTTTATAATCAACTAACCTGTTGGAATTAATCCATGCAGCTTCTTTCACGCCATCGTGTGAAACCGCTTCACCAGATCCGTGATAGTATGTTGTATCGCCCATCGTCGTCTGCACATCTAACTTTTTTCACTAGAATATATAGGCCTACATGCGAAACTATAGTAAATTTACGTTATAATTAGGTCTATAACAGGCCTTCTACTGAGGATATGGGTGTAGGCTAATATCATATGCGTTGGTGTGTAATGGATCATCGAAACTGTTGTGAAATTCCCGGACCTTTATCGAGTTGGTGCACGGTTTTAACCTAATATCCAAGAGGTTTTACCTTAGCGCGGTTTTGTCGATGGCTTTAACCAAATTTTCCGACGTTTTACCTAGAGCTTAGATTTCGTCGAAACTGCTGACTCTTTGAAACTTTTGGAAATTTCTCATTATTGAAAACTTTGGAAATTCCCTTGGCTTTTGACTTATAGGAAGTATACGTGGAGTTTTTGACCATGCCTATAGGTTTGTGCACGCCAGGTCGAAACTATTGGAAAGTTCCTGGCGTTTTTCCCTGGTTATTGGTTGATGTTGGTTTTAAACTATGGTTAGTTTGATGTTGTTTTTGGTGATTTTTTAACCTAGGCTATAGGATAAAAAAAGTTTTTAACCTATTAGGGGCGGCGGATGGTTTGGACCAAGGATTTGGTTGAATGGCCCCGTACGGTACATCTTCTACTACTATAGAGCAAGCATAGATACTGGTTAGCTTAGTGCTGTCAATAGCGCGTAGATGGAGCAGTGGTTTTGTCCCGTGGAGCTTTCTAAATCCGGACGAGCAAGATGGAAACAGGCGGTGCCTACATCTAAATGGACAATGAGTTGATTCGCTACCATCTTTTCAATGATCCCGGATAGGAACGAGACGCGGGATATCGGTTCATAGTTCGCTTGGTCTGCCGGATTCAAGTCGTCGCTCTTGAGGACGTGGTTAAAGTGGACTTATTTGTCTGGAATGCACAACTCCTTCCTAAATGGACCGGATGTACAGCACCATGAGGATTTGCAGCAAGCGGGGGTGACTTTGAGGGACAAGAGAAACGATCCCCTCAGAAATTTCAATTGGGCTTGAAGCAGCGTATGTTGTCAAAATTTCAGAAATACCTCATAAATATCATGAAATGTTATGCTGTGTTTTCCGCTGTTCGTCCGTTTTTGCTGGGATCAATATCTGGGAAGAAAAATTTTTTCGAAACTGATTTCCACAAACCCCCTTATTTTCGACATATTTTCCAAACCCAGAACCAAGTTCCCGTTACACTGCATTATATTAGATTACATTACATTGCGTAACATTACACTACATTACACATTTAAACTACAAGTTCACACCGATGTCAGCAAGACATCCATATTTTCCTGAAGCAGAAAGGTCTGGAGTGCATCATATTCAGGGACCAGGAAGGAGAAGCAAGGATTAAGCGCATCACCTCACAAGTAAACACGTTCATAGACGACAGGACTGTCTTCTTGGGACGAAGAGCGCAACGCTCCCTAGCTCGAGACAAGACTCGAGACAAGAACACAAAGCTCCCCGGTGCATGGCTTATCAGTTCCAGCAATTGAAGCACGTTTCGGCTTAATGGTCTTGAAAGCAATTCGTTCCGCACAGAAAGCCAATGAGCATTGTTATGTCATATGTGAATATTTGGGCAACACTACACGAACAGCATACAAGGACTGGATTTATAATCTAGCGCTTCCGGAACTTTGGCAGAAATGTTCATAATTATTATAAATTATTTTCTAAATGTTTAGAATAATGCCTATACTGAAAATTAGAGTTTGTTTATCGCGGAAATTAGAATGTGCCTATACTGGAAATTAGAATATGTTCATCAGAGAAATAAGAATAATGGAAATTAGAATGTGCTCATTTTAGAAATTAATCGCGTTTATCGAGCTGAACAATGTGGAGATGAAAGATATCGTCATTCGTCATTCATCCCAGTTTTATCTGTTTGATTTTTAGTTCAGTATAACCGTCATCAATAGGCGTCAAATTCATTAACACGTCCACTCAGTCACATCATCAACCATTAATCTAATACCACTTCTGCAGCTGCAACTACTAACCCGCTCCCTTTATATCTAACCCCGCGCATACAGCAGACTGCCTGCCTATCCATCTTTCCACCCATAGATCAATCAATCAATCCGCTCCATACATCCACACGAACCCAGACTCATCCCACATCGGTATTCATCCGTTCAGCCATGCACCATTCGTTCACCCATCCAACCATTGTCCACTGTTTATCCGTGTATTAATCCGCTCTTCCTTCTGGTCCCCTACCCATTCTCTCTGCGCCCCATCTTCGTTAATCCGGTGGCTAGATGTCACCACCGTCTGTCACTCACCGCACACGCCATCGCACCTTGAAATCAATTTCGCCCCTCTCTTTATAGCTTACAGTTGCGCCTCATCAGTCGGATGGGCGCTCAAACCTGGAATCGTAAACATCTCAATCCCATAATCGTCGTCAATTTATCAGACTGACCACACTGCTGCAAGGAAAATGAACGAGGCAGAAAGGTTGCGACATTTTATGGCCGAACACCCGTCAAATGAATAGGACGACGGCGACGTCCAACAATTCTTGGACAGCTGCAACCGCAACACCTTGCGCACCATAAATGTCTCCGGAGCACCACATATATATCACCATATATATATATATATTTCCAGATATATAGCACCATATATAAATCACTATATATATATATATATATATATCCACATATATATCACTCGATTCACCATTATATACACACATATATTATTACCATATATATAAATATATATCACCACATACATACATGTGCCACTGTACATTATCACATATATATATATATATATCACCCGATTCGCCATATCTATCGCCATATATATAAATATTATATATTTATACCACCATATACATGTAACACCATGAATATATATATATATATCCTCAGGCAATATATAAAGCCTTAGACGACGTTCAGATTGAAGGAACCCGGCGTGATATTAACGACGACTTGTGTCAATTGACTTAAGTCTCAGCACACAGCGGATAGCAATACAGACTCAAAGGCTACCATCACCCTACATAGACGTATTCAGACGCAGGCTACACTGGCATCATCGATGGTCTCTTAATATCTTCAGCAGATTTCAATATAACCACCTTTGTTATTGATGACATCATCTTCAGTATGTCATCTGTATCGTAATTAATTGTACCATCGTCAGTTTACGTCCCAATATAAATTGACCTATATACGAGTCGAATGAGATAATGGTGATACTAATACTGGCTTTAATAAATGCATTGTCACAGTCAACAGGTTCGATACCTTGAACTACTAAGCGCGGTGTCCATATTCCGTGCACTTGACGAGTAAGAGAGGAGTGGAGATTTGTTAGAGTGAAGATCGAAGTCAAGTCACTGGAGGGATATCATGCCAAAAAAATTTGTTTTTGGAAGCATTAAAGTCGATTAGACGGTATCCTATCTACAGTTAATGAGACTTCGCAGTCTACGGGACTATATAATCTACGACACTTCAAAAGTTGATCGTGTTACACAAAAAAGGGTGATTGGTATTATTATAATTATTATTTTTTTGCCCTGAAGTAGGCTTACTTCATTCCCCCAGGGACTTAGAGATTATTTATTTAGAGATTTTATTGTCCGAAGGGTCTTCTGGTGTCAACGGAAAGGTGCCCATGAAAGAGACTAGGTTTAGCATTAGATGCAAACTATTATTATTATTATTATTATTATTATTATTATTATTATTATTATTATTATTATTATTATTATTATTATTATTATAGCAGTTTTATATAGCGCCCCTTTTACTCAGAAGCGCTCCCAGCCCAACCACGGTCAAACAGGACAGACTTATGGTATGGTAGCTGGTACCACTTATAATATGAATCGTACACAAACCCGTTTTCATTATTTAATAGTACACTAAAAGCAGAACAGTTCCAAGTAGGTGAATTCATGAACCAATACAGCCACGACCTGCTACTTTCAGTATAATAATTATTATATGCTAAGGATTTTATGACTTGCGGCACTTGCCACAGAAGTTTATGCACGCCTAACAAGAAACTCGCAGAAAGCTACAGATGTGTTTTTGCCCGTTCTAAAACTCGTCAATCTAACACTCGCGTTGCTTAAGAATAGGATATAGTATTACTGTACGCACTTATTTGGTTGAAGGCAATTACCAAATGTCTTGGTGCATTCGGATTCCTTATATTCTTCACATTTACTTTACTTTCTACTCATTCACTTTGATTTCCCTCTTAGATTACTTTAGTTATTTAGTTAAGCTTCTGTGCGTCAATCATCAAGTCATCACTGCTACAGTAAGTAATATATCTCTCGGCCGTCGCAATTCCTCCTAAACTGTATATAGTACTATTGTGTTCCTATTCAAGAGAACCATTGATCCCTTCTGAGCTTTCCCTTGTGGCCTTCATCAGTCAGTACGTCAAAAGTTCATTTGTAATATTGAATTGTTGATGGTTGGTTGGCTACAAATAAGCGATATGATTGATCACCTCATTCCGTCTTATATATATATATATACGGACAGCAGATTAGATTTCGTTTGATTTGATTGGTTTAGTAGCAGAGCAGTAGAAGAACTATACTCAGAATGTTTTGTCGTATTTTCAG
>OY365810.1:25652992-25687992 GCA_959347315.1 Bimastos eiseni | reverse complement strand
CGTAAGATTCTTTCATCAATCCAGCCTCCATTTCAGAAGTTCTGTTTTCCTCAATCCAGCTTCCATTTAAGCGCGATTCCTCGTTTCAACTCAACGCTTCAACAGTCAACAAGTGAGTCATTGCCGGTTGAAGCGCCGAGTTGAAATGAGGGTAGGCCTATATACATGAACACTGTTGTACAATGTACGATTGTGCATTGTACATTGTACATTTTTGTACAATGTACATGCATGTGTTTTGACAAAATCCTTAATCAGGATTGGTCCTATGAATAAATTTAGAGTTTTATTTGTTATAGCTAGTATTCATTATTTCATTTCCTTCAGACAATTACAGCGATTAATCACAGCACTATTGAACGTATAAACTTTGATGAATCGCTGTTTCGTCGGGTTTTGCTGAGATTAACCATCGATGACTCCTTGCAAGTCATATGCTAAGTTCCTGAGATTAGCCGTGAAACATTTATATCGTGAGACTGCTCTGATTTGCTCTTGAGGCATCTGAAAACTGGATTTTGCCTCGAATCATCACATGACCAGGTGTCGAATGAGAGAGCCTTATCTATAGTTTGGTTCGGAGTCTGCTCGAGGTATTACACGGTCTGCAGATGCGATCCTCACGGAAGAACAACTTCGCTTATCGTAATCTAAAAGTTTCTACAGCGCCCACAAAAGCGAAGTCGCGGCAACCGCTTATTCACAGGCGCATTATCAGTTTGCTATCGACTGCTCTGGAAAATGGCAGGATAGAATTTCATTCGGATTGTGATATTATAATAGATCTGAATTGTTCTGTTAGTCTTTTATTCTTTCAGAACGAAAAACCCGAATAAATGTTTTTTTTAGCCTCCAGCCGATGGAGTAAGAGCCATAAGACCGAGTAAGTAATAAGTAATAATGCTCGGTCTCGCTCCATAAGTTATTGATGTTGTACACGGCTTCTTAGATAATTATTGTATCTCCATTAGAATTACGCACATCATAATTATGTTGTTCTATATGAGTACTCGCATTGGATTTTGTGAGGTATAGTCATTTGCTCATGATTTTCACTCTGCGGCGAATAATATATATAATATATATATATATTATATGTAATATATATATATATTTAATGTATTCGTAATGGAGTTAGATGCACACAAGCTTACGGACAGACGCACACATAGGCACGCATAAGCCGACAGACAGACAGGTACACACAGACACATAAATACGCACACAGATGTTTCCACCTAACTGGTGCTTATCGCAGACCACTCCAATAATATTGAATATTAATTGTTGTGTCTAATAATAACTATAGATGGTCTATGCCAAAAATTGATTCGATTAACCTACAGTCTTAACCTGTGATGAAAATTTTTGAGTGAATATAGACACAGTAATACTTGATATTAGTTTAATAAAACTATGTGTATTTCAGAATTCGTATAGCATTGTAAAAAAACATATCTGTCTATTGTTCCTTTCGCTCTGCTGATAGTCTAGTTCTTTCTGTTCCTGGAACTGAGAAATTAGAATCTCTAAGCCCTACACAGGGCATTTGCTGTTGTGGGTTCATCTACCTGGAATGACCTTCCTCCTTAACTAAGGGCTAAGCTGATGACTGGCTCTCTAAATAGCTATTCTACCAGAGGCCCTATATAAATTTATCGATAAGATGCGATACAGGCCTCAAATCTGCTTGATTTTGTCTAAGGGAACTGATGTAGTTTGTTGCACACAGATGTAGGTGGTAAATTAATTTATTACATAATCGCTAATGAATATCTGAAGCCTTTGCAGTTCAATAACCCAAGTGCTTTGCGTGTGTGTTCTGCGACCTCATCATCAGAGGGGTCATCCAAATCGCCAGTCTGCGGTTGACGTCGATGCCTATCTGGTCGTCTACTCGGTCACCGACCGCCTGTCCTTCACCTACGCCCAGTCGTGCGTCCAGAGCCCTCCTCTCGGTCGGGGGTTGGGGGAGCCTCCGGACACCCCGCCGGTCGTCGTCCTCGTCGCCAACAAACAGGACCTCGTTCGCAACCGAACCATCTCCACGTCAGGTGCAGTCAACCGTTCAAACAAGCATCAGCTGAAGGCGCTATAGAAATGCTCATACGCGTGCACATATAGAATGTATACAGCAAGCTGTTGCAGTCGACAGCTTCGATCTCCTCCATTCTCACTCACTATTCTTATATTTGTTATCACTTGAGGCGGGAGATGGTTGAATGTTAGCACCTGGTACGGATAAAGAGGATGCGGGTTCGATGCCTGCTAGTCCCACAAGGTCAACTCAGGACACAGTTTTCCATTCGCTAGGAGGCGTTCTATAAAATGAGTAGTAGTAAAGTTTGTGCAGATGAACCCCTCGATTGATGACGACGACGATGATGATGATGACGACGATGATGATAATAACAATAATAAATTTAGGTAATTTCACATTGGGTGCGGTTCCTCAAATGTTATCTTAGTTCTTTAACCTTTAAGGGTCAAATGTCGATCGTTATTAATTTTGTCCAAGTGTGAGTGCCTAAACTTCCCTAAAGTCTATGGTGTAACTAAATTGTTCCACGTGAGTTAATAGCCGGATCCCTATTAAATAATCATCTCATTCTGCAGTACCTATAGTTTGCTCGGTAATTGACTTTCCGAAATAATAGTGGCACTTCATATAGTATAAAAATATATTTAAATAGTAGCCTAGGGCCTAAGTGTTAGTTACAAAACCGTTTTCTTGCTTGGTTTCAGAGGGAAAGCGCTTTGCCCTGAAGCGTCGATGGAAATATCTGGAGGTGTCCGCTCTGCTTGACCACAAAGTGGACGAGGTCCTTATGACCCTGATTAGGGAGTGCCGGTCCCGACAGCGGAAGCGAGATTGGGAGAACTTCGGGGAGGTCAACGACGACAATCTTGGCTGTCTGAGCAGGGTGTTAGAAATCTGCAGCAAGATCTGTAAATAGCCTGCAGGGGCTAAGTCGGTCTTACGTCGATGCTATGAGATTCGGAACCTTAGAGAACTTTGCCACTAAGAGGCCGTCAATATAGACAAACTTTGTTTCGCGGAACAGATCCTGCTCGTGGCCTGAATTTGTTTCAACAGAATGCCAATACCTTATCAATAAACCGAAATAATAGGCACAGACCAGTAGACACGATCATTTTATTTGGCTGTGCAACAAAAATCATGCGCTTTCATCCAAAACTGAAGCAAACGAACACTTAGGCATATTCACCGAAATTCAATACAGTGCACGGTCCGTGATAATATTATGACAACCGACAATGATGACGACGACGATGATGATGAAATCAGCTCAGCAACCTCGATAAAGGCGAAGATTTTTACGACGATGATGTACTGAGGAAAGCGACGACGACGATATCGACGACGACGATGATGTCATATCGTCGTATACGAAAGCTGATATAACTTTTGGGTTAAACTTGCTTCATGTTTGATTTTTATTCTAACTACAAGTGTGGGTCTTACAGCAGCTTATTTTGTTTATTGATTCATTTAATTGTTACTGTCTGCTGCATGCTTTGACGAGAATGATCCACACACCAGTTACTGTGTTCCCACCAATTTAAAGACAATAACCTGCAGCATATTTCTAGTATTAGCTATGCCTCCATTAGTTTATCTATATACCGCTATTGTTACCTAGACATCAATGGGTGCCCATATACAGCGCCCGATAACTGCTCCCCCAAAAATATTCGACTTAAATTTCCCAACAAATAAGCCTACACCAGAAGTAAGCAGCAACTGCTTCATTTAAGAGAAGGCTATGGCTAACGTAAAAAAATACGAGTAGACCTACACGCTATGAAATGTACCACGACAACTATATTTTTAAAATTATTTGTGACCCAAGGAATCAAAAAATTAAATATGAATCGGATGTCGACCCATGAGATTGTTAGGAAAACAGCAAAATATGATAAAAGCAGTGTTTGCTCGTTTTAAGATTTTAACTGAGATGGGCAACTTATGTTTATTTACATCTCATATGTCTCACATTCGTTTTAATGTGAATTTTCAGGATTTGCAGACTCGCTTAATTTGCTTAAGTAGTTTATTAGCAAGAGCTAAAGCTAAGAAAATGTTTGTATAGGGCCTGAGGATAATCTCACAGACTCACACTATGCCAAGTGTGACTAAGTTCTGGGGCTGTTGTTACGATCTTTGTTATTCATATCATCCAGACAATTCGATCAACTTTCGATGTTGTCTCAAATTAACGAAATTAATTAATCAATTAATTAATTGCAGAGAAGAGTGGACACATAATCATTCACGTGTTCCTTAAAAAGAAAGGTAGAACCAAAGCGCTGGTGTCAACTCCGTCACTTGTAGTATTCGGCCAGTGCCAGTCCCAAGCCTGGACAAAGGAGGAGGGCGACGCTCGTGGTCTTTGTTACTACAACAGTGTCGTTAAACTGCAACAACCACCAGCGCTGGTGTCATTTTAAAGCAAAAGGTGTTAACATTAAAGACGTGGATAATGCTCATAGTAAAAACATTTCGGTATGTCAACGTTTCGATGCGCTGTCGACAAGACGTGGATGTTGATTAGGGTTGAGTCCGTCCCTTTCTCCATCCCTGTGTCTCTGTTTCTCCGTCTCTTTCTTCCTGTGTGTTACACTCTGCTTGCATGCGTGTCCGTTTGGCTTGTCTTCTTTGTCCACTTTCCTTCTGTCGACAGGACATGGCTGCTGGAGTGTTGGTTGGGGGTTGAGTGGCGGGTAATCGGTCAACGTCAATCACCGCCTTGGCGACCAATCAGTGCAGCGGTCCGTGGGTTACCGTGGCAATGGACGTAGGACAACTGATGCCAAGGAAACAAAGTACGCTAATGACCGACCGACTGACGAGATTAGATGTCGTGTAGGATCAATTCCAAGTAATAACACTGACAATCCGTAAGCTGCATACAACCATCCCACGCATTCATAAATAAATAAATATAAATATATACATATATACATATATATATAATTTAGCACATCGATTATTCTTTTCGACTGCCTCTCTTTTATGATGCAACGTTAAGCCTGTGTGTCTGAACTCTCGTAGTCTTGTAGGCCTACATGTAACACTGACTCATGGTTTAGCATCTCGGAATTTCTTTCGTTGAATCTCGGCAAGGTATCGGGGCGTGTCCTACCCCGAGTTTCAGACGACGTATATCCTCCTGTAATCTAGGGGCAACCTTGAAAACGAGTGAACTCGCACTCTGAAATAAAATTTAGAGTTGCACAGCACTTTAATTACGGCTTTTGACGTTTCCGGATCGCCATTACCAGTTTTGTCTGTCTCTTTTACATTTAAACAGACTTGTTTCCTTGAAGGCGTAGCCATAGACGGAACATGCTATTGTAACGCTAAACTTCTTTTGCCGGTCTGAATATGGCGCCTTCTTCTAGTAGTTTCAGCTTAACGACATTGTGTGATAGGAAAGGTCATTAGCGTTGCGCCGTCGCCCTACTCCCTTGGGACTGGCACTGCCAAAGTGCAATCAGTGGCGGAGTTAGAGCCTTCTTCTACTCCAAGCACAGACTTTTATCATTCCAGCACGGGCCATACGGGGTTCACCTCCATGCAGATTTCTTCCGTAATACGAAATTGTCTACGTCGGCCATGACTCACAAGAGAGCTCACTGATTTATCTCTCGAATAGGAACGGGGCTTTCTAGCTATCATAGTGCTACCCCTTGTTGAGCACATAAAATTATTTGTTTTTCCTCACCCAACCTATTATCAACCGTCATAGAGATCAGAGACCCACAGCGTCTCGCGATCACAGGGTGGTTCCAAGCCCCATCGGATCAGCATATACCCAGACAAGTAATCAGACAGTGATTATTCCAATCACGTAATCATAGCCTATGGGTCGTTTCGACTACACGTGACTGGGGAGGGACGAGATAAATCCGTTTTCGCGTGTCCTCGCGTGTCCATACAGACTTCGTAATCACTCATCAGAACCAGGATTTTGCTTTATAGACATTAGGCCTATAGTCTTTTTCCAGCACACGAGTGTCCTGTTAATATAGGCCGAGCTAACCAAACGATTCCCGTAGGATAAACGCTTTGTACCAGCGCCATCTCAGTTGATGTCTAGATCTATAGGCGGCTACAGGCTTTTAACAACAGACTTCGCTTTGTTCACAGTTTACTGTTTAACTTGTATAGGTCCTAATCGCTGTTGTGTGGAACATCTCTTCATATATGGTTGCTCTTACAGAGGAAAACCTTAATGCCTGTCCAGAGTTCGGCACTCTAAGTTCTAAACATGGGCTTTTCTGACTCTTTGATCGTCCGTCCTTCAGGGTGTAACTGTATAGGGGCCTATGCTAATGGACGGGGATGGAAAAACCGAGAGAATTAAACAACTTCAAACTGTTATCAGTATTATTTATATACATGTATATCTATGTCCGCCACACGGATAGGGGTTGAGGGTTGGGGTGAAGGCATGAGATGAGTTTGTAGATGGGTATATGGAGGATCAGTATAGGTCCTACATATCTCTTTCCGGCTTTTATTAATCCATTTTAATGGATGGATCAGCCACACTGTCCCACACGGATCCTTCTTCTCCACTTGACTCTGTCACGAGTGTCTTCATTTTTCAATTTTAGAGTTTTCGGGTCCTTTTTTTATTAAATCTTCCAGTCTCTTCTTCTGTCGTCCCCGACTGCGTAGTCCGTTGATGTCCGATTTCATAATTCTTTTAATGCAGCTTTCGTCCTCACTTTTTATTCTGGCACCTCGTATCGTTTCCGTAAAACATGCCACTCCCAGCCTCTTTCTTATGTCTTTGCTCGTTTTCTTATCCCTAAGTGATACTCCAAGCATCCACCTCAGCATTCTCATCTTCGATCTCTCCAACAACCCTTCTACTTTCTTCCCGTCAGTGTCCATGCCTCTGCTCCATATATACATCACCGGTCTTATCGTTGTTTTGTCAACCTTTGACTTGAGCTGAATCGGCATTTTGGTGTCGTACAATACAACCGTTAAGTCCTTCTCTTTTTTCCAAGTTGTATTTATCCTGTTCTTGACATCATGCTCATAGCCACCCTTAGCATTCATTACCGATCCAAGGTATTTAAAAAGTTTCAGTTTGCTTCAGCAAATTTCCAGCTGTGTCTTTGACCAGTGATCAGTAATTTTTCTCGATTTTTATCAGGGAGGCTGTCGCGGGTTTCCACTCTCGCCACTCCTTCTTGATGACAAGTGTATCCGCTGGTTCTTTCCTTTATCATCAAGCTCAGCAACACGACTCACTTGATGGTTTTAATATGTATATTTAATTAAATATATATACACACCCCTCATCCTATCCACACTTACTGGAGTTATTAGTGTCCTTCTGAAATGTTTCCCTGGTTTACGTTGGAGACGGGGTTCCCAACTACGTTGATTACCCTTATTGTCAGAACGACCTAGCGTCTCCCACAGTTCCGAAACAAGTCCCTGTTTCCTTGCTTGCTACGTTATATGAATCCTTCTAGAGGCGATTTCCTTCGCCATCTCAAACGCAAAACTCGTATCTCTATTAGATGACAGGTCACCTGCAGACACCATTACTAAACCCTGGTTGGACGGGTCTTGGCGTCCCTAGCGTAACGTCAGATTCCTAGGGGCGTCCAGTTACTGTTTGACTAGCGGCTGTTATGTAATAAGGCTGGGCCTTATTAGCGTCATTGAATTCCATTACTACAGTTATACCGCCTAACAGATTGCGCCGTTCGCATCGGAATTGTCCTCTATTCATGATCCGCTGAACCAGCCGGTCCAGGCCAAATCTTCAACTGATTCATGAGTTTCTTGTCTGTGGGTCGTAGAGATAGGAGGGGTAGGCGTCCGCCTCGAGGTGTCGGGTTTCGCTGCTTGACACTCCATTGATATTTGCATATTCCTTGGTGTCTGTATTGAGGCCTTCTGCCTCAGGCGAAGCCCATTGATGTCTCCCATCTCATGTGTCAGGTAGACATTCTCATCCGTAGTCCTCCTACGCTTCTGCTGTCGATCGATGACTTTTATATAGCGCCATCGTCCAGAGTGACGCGCGTCACAGAGGCCTATGATCATGAATTAAGTCTTGGAAGGGTTAAAGCATAGAAGGTTGGATGACATCCACTGAGAGATTCATCTCAATGTATTTCAGCGTAATACTCTGCAACAGGATGACAGCCTTCGAAGAAGTTGATTAATTTGACACATGATTAACGTATAATGTCGAGATATTGGATAATGAAGAAATGAATGGCCTTCGTCTGCAGCCGAAACTCAGTGGCGCGTTTACCTAGGCGCGCGCCTAGAACCCCCAAATCTCAGGGTCCCCAAATGATGAAAACATTAAATACAAAATAACGTCTCAGGTGCCAACAAATGAATGAAAAACATTTCATACAAAATAACATCTCAGTGGGCCATCACATGAATGAAGACATTAAATAAAAATAAACATTAAATACCACATGATATCTGAGGAAATACAACACGATATCTAAGGGACTCCCAAATGAAAGAAAACATTAATTACAAAGTAACACCTCAGAGGTCCAAGATCAATGAAAAGTTTCGTGCAAAATGAAATCTCTGGGAGCCCCATATGAATGAAAACTTTCATTCAAAATAGCACGTCTCACGTTTGAAATATTTGAAGTTTAATAATTTATATTCTCTATTTATGCTGCCAAACAGTCGCTTGACAGTTGTGTCGTGGTAATTCGTAATTGCTTTGTTAATGTGAATATCAATTGGCTCGATTAGCTGCGCGGGTAAGAGCGACAGCTGCGTGTGATGAGCTTCTTCGCCACCATAGATTGACTCACTGTTTAATTAGGTCAAATTTTAAAATATAGTTGCGTATTTCAATTTGATGTGATTCGCATATCTCAGACTCCCTCCCTTCGTCACAAATCGTCACAGATGTATGACGCCTCCAATGGGTGCGTGACGTCATTTATAAACGGTCCCCTCAGACTCAGTGTAGGCCCATAAATTCGGAGGGCCCCAAAATGTTTTCGCCTAGGGCCCCGTTTTCTGTAAACGCGCCTCTGCCGAAACTTCGAGTGTTACTAGGCCTATCTCGAATCTCAGAAATTAGGGTATGCCCACTAATTAGTCTCTTCTTAATCTACACGGTGAGATGTCAGTCAAATGAAGCCAAGGCAAAGCCGGCGAAGAAGAGCATTCCCGATGGTGGCATTCCAATCGATCATTGTGCGCGCCAGAACACCTTAATGTCCTATCGTTGAAATCGCTTTCGGTCATTACGCTGCAGTCCCTATCTGGTCGATTACACACGACATTCACGCTCAGGTTTTATTTAGTACGAAAAGCATCCGCAGTAATTTCCCGCATCTGCGTTCACTGGAGCGCATCGTTAATTTCGCAAACGCCCTCTTACGTCAACAGCGCAGAACCAAATCAGAGCGAAAGGCTCGCATAACGGAAGCGACGTCAGAAGCACCATACATCAAAAACGATGAAGAAACTCGATGCCCGAAAGTCCCTATCTCCCGGGATTTCGCCGAGCGACCGACGAGCCCGTCTGCCTGCCTGCCTGCCAACGCAGTCTACATCCGCGAACGGTCTTCGTCTGGTTCTTCCGGCGTTCGATTAATCAGTGGGTTCGTTTTCCAGCGCTTCCGGCAGAAACGCCGAATCGACCGGAGAGGCAAATTACCGGTCTCAGCGGCTGCGCCCAGCGGCTAATCGTGAAATGGATCCGCTAATAAGGCCGACGTCGGCTGCGATTTCTACCAAGACCCGATCGTCTGTCTGAACGAGTGGTGTTATTTTAGCACCATCGTCTCGTGGTGGTGGTGGTTTCTTCTTATTTCTCTGCCAATTAATTCCGGAGAGACGAACGGTTTACGTACGTACGTTAAACTGAAGACGACCTGTTGGGTCAACCTCTTAAGCGGTCAGTCTCCGCTCCAATGCAACATAATGCTGGCTAGTGTCGACAATTTGCTGGACGTGCTTTTCGGTCGTTGCAGCAACGCATACAGAGAGACGCGTCATGCACTGGATTGCGCAGCATTTAAAATCACCGAAGCAATGACTATCACTTTCGACTGTCAATTCCCAGTATCTGAGATCAACGCAAGTGTTCTTTAAAGATGTAGGGACACCGCAACGGCTGACAGGACCAGCTACGTCCTAGGCCGACCCGGTTGGCTACTTCTAGAACGACGAGGTGAAAATGCAACTCCGCGTAAAACTCCAGTTCGAATACCTTTCGTGAGCCTATACTTTCATAAACTTGCATCAAGTGCGGACACAGTGACTCTTGATGGACCGGATCTTGTGTATGAATGGAGCAGGAGAAACAACTAAGGAGTCGTCCATAAAGGACGTCCGCAAAAATACAATTTTTGACCCCCTCTTCCTTGTCCGCATTTGTCCTCATTCCACTGACCCCCTAACCCCTTTGCGAACGTCCGCATCACACGTGTATCAGGCACCATTGCAGCTGCTGGTAATTATTTTACGAATGTGAAGTATAACCTAAAGCTACTAATAAACAACAAAGATTATGATGCAACTACCATTAGACGAGATTTAGGCAGTAGTCTAGCATGGTCACATGCGGACGTACGCACAATCCATGACCCCCTCCCCCATTGTTGCGGACGTCCTTTGTTGATGACCAATAAACGAACCCCTGAAGCCAATTTAACCTAATAAGAACTAAAAAAATAATGAATATAATATGAAAATATGATGCGATTACCAAGTGCCTACCGAAAGATAAGAGAGATGAAGTTTGGACTGAGCTGCACATCCTTGTCTCCATTGGTGAAGAGAAATTAAAGGAGCAGATATCAGCATCCAGCACCGGTATGCTATTGTTTCTCTGATTGAACTTTATTTTGTGCATGTGTCTGTTGTTTAACTTGTTTGTGATTTTATTGGAGTTACAAATTAAGTCTGCAAAAAGCGTTTCCATATAATTCATCTCCCAATCATCTAATCATTTATCTCCTGATCGCTTCTCATTTATTTTGCTCATATCATTTCTATTTTTCTCCATCATGACTCACCACATTGCTTCATTCCTGATAAAATTGTGTCTAATCATTATGTCAATGACTATACCATGCTTCTACTGTGCAAGCTGACATTATGCACTCATCATTGTGAGAATAAAAGAATGTCTATGATTCTAGGGGGCCACAGAGTGTTATATTGTTTAATATAATAGGCCACTTGCATGGCTGCCAACAATTAAATTTGACTCCTATGATAACTTGCCATCATTCATTCATTCTGTCTGTAATCATACTGCATTGTAATTTGAACATAAATTATTACAATGTGAAATAAATAAATATTCAAATATAATTAACTTGGATTTATATTTTGTTTATTTTAGATTCTGCCAAAAAGCGCGTGAAATTTTTTGAATATTCGTCCGACTCTGATGATGACAAGCCATTGATTCCAAGACCCAAATCAAATTCAGATGCGCTTCTTCACTACAAAGACGCACCGGAAGTTGATGTGAATTCTTGTCCACTGCAGTGGTGGAGAGACCATTCTGACACTCACAAAGTGCTTGATAGCATAGCAAGGAAATATCTGGCTTCTCCTGCCACAACTGTTCCTTGCGAACGTTTATTCTCGCTCTCTGGGAACATTCTAAATAAGAAACGAGCATCTTTGTCAACTGACAATGTTGATGAACTTGTTTGTCTAAGCAACTGGCTGAATTTGAAGCTGTAGACTGTTGCAGTTTAAGATTAAGGGACTTGTTTTAAACCTCTGCTTGAATTGTTTTAATTCTGAACTTTAGTACAAGTAGTTATTCATTATATCTGTGTTTTGCTGAATTATTAAACCTTTTAAGAAACATTAAAGTATGTCAATGAATATGCGATTAATCGCGCGATTAAAAAAATTAATCGAAATGCAACCCTAAAAAATAATAATTCCGTACTCGTCATAAAATCAGGACTGTTAACAATACTGGAAAAAAGTATTGCAATAGCAAAACCAATACTTCTTAATTAAAAGTATCACGATACCAATACCAATTCTGAAAAGTGTTGCAATATCAATACTTTTCAATATGCTTACTTAGTTCGATCTTAGCATAAATTATAATTCATGCACCGATACTTATATAAAATTTCTCAAGGAATCTAGATAAGAGGAATGGTCACTCATCAAATTTCCGTGTACACGCTTTTCTCTTAAACACAGATGTCGCCCCAATCTAACGGCTTTTTTGTATTTTGCTGACATTCGTAAAGGTTGATGAATCAGCTAATTATTTTGAAAGAATCAAAAATTTCTGAATATCGCCCAATAACTGTTGACACGCAATAACATGGGAATTTTTCAGTCCTGTGCTGTGCATATATTGGTCCTTTGAAGTAGCCTTCATCCAAGCTGTTCGAACACAATGCTCTGATATCGCACTCGCAATCTTCGTTTCCTCAGTCCTATTCATTTTCAAGATCAACTAAATTTGCAAGCAAAAGGACATAGGCCTACGTACCTTGGTCATTTCTCTATTCAGGCCTATAAAGTATGCATATGGCCAAAAGAGGCTATATATATATCATAGGCCCAAACTTATCAAAGCGCAACGATCGACATCGCATATTTCTTGAGAAACCGTACAAAAATTTCAGTGAGAAAAAGTATTGGTATTGAGTATTGCTGACAGGCTGAAAGTAGGTATTGCGATACACATGTGATACCAGCAAAATAAAAATATCGCGATATTAACAGCCCTGCATAAAATGTATACTCGTACTGAGGGACACATTATAGTTTAAAGTAAAGATAATAGAGATAAGATAATGGACTCCAGTCACTGTAGAATTTGTGCACATATGGAGTATGAGAATCAACTAAACCAACCTGTGAAGTCATTAAGAATCAGACAATTGTGAATGTCGGCTTCCCCAAAAACTGTCTCTGAATAAACTTAGCTGCAATATCATCACAGAGTATCAACTGATAGTGGTTGGCTTTTGTGCATATAAAATGGTACTTGTTCAAGGTCCCTGCACAGCGTACTATAGTCACACGGATGATCAAACCAACACACTACGTATTACGAAGTAACCACTTAAACCAACCGACTACTAAGTCACAGTGATTTATTTGTTTATTTAAAATGTTTCAACATGTCTCTTCCAACAGTGCTAAAAACATTGATCAAAATTAATTACACTACGACATACATGTATTAAATATCCAACAGTTCCTCTACTTATCATCACGTTAGATTTAGTTTTTCTACCCACTGTCTCAGCACACATTCATTATAGCAATAAAATCTTACAGTAATTTTGGACATTTAAGTTGATTAATCTCTGCAAAAACCGACATAAAGTTAGTCTTTTTCCTGTTGTGGTTATGTCTTAACCAGCTTGTGCCAAATAGAAAATCAAACAGAGTGAATCTTGTTTTCAAAGTTCAAGGCACACTCAAGACTAAAGAAAAAGCATTTGTGACACAGAGGGTCAAAACCTGTCACTTGTCAGTTTTTTTACCTTTTTATTCAATCATATTCTACAATGCACCTGCTTCCAAACACTGCTAACGTAAAAATATTTTTTTTAAAACTGAAGTTGTACTTGTTTAATTCTTAATTTGTATAATTGTAACAACAGAGAAAATTGATGTCAAAGTTTCAGAACATTCTTATACCTTGTATGAAATAAGGCACATCAAAATTGAGCAGTTGACCAATCCTGACAGTTCGTGCACTAAAAGTAATTTTTCCCAACTAAATAATCTATAATATTGAAAGTAGACAATTATTTGTAAAAATACACCATAAAACAATTAGCTGTGATTTTTACCCATTTCACCTATTTCAACCTTTATGCAATTACTAGAAGAGACAAGCGACAGGTTTTGAGCCCTGGCGTCACATTTGGCTGGAAAATGCAACACAGAAAAACATTCTAATTCAAGAATTAAACTGTCAATAGTTGACCCAGCTTTACAATTAGGCCAACAGAAGCAATTGTTTTCCTAAACATACAAAACATAATATTAAAAGAAATAAACTCACATTATAAACATAGTCTCGTCACCTGCTTCAGACTACCAGTAATGAAGCTTAGCATTACATAAACTCATTTTGCTATAGCCTATTGTACACTTTAGAGTCACTCCTATATAAATGCACACACACTAAATTTCATTCAAGAAAGACAACTGAACACTGAATTTATCATATTTACAGAAATGAAGGCACTGCATTTGTCTATTCACATTTACTTTTTGTGAACCAAATATGCAGTACAGATTACGTACATACAGCTACCGCTATCGTCACACTCCGTACAAATCCTATATCAAGGTCACTTAATTCGTCATAAACATAGCAAGGTTGCATCGTTTTCCGAGTCCTCTGACTTGCTCAGAAATTACATAGAACTACATCACATATACTCATCTAGCGAGTGTTGAGACCTTCATGCCATGTGCATGTCAGAGCATGACTCTACTTAAAAACAGTGCAAAAAATCATGATAACCTACATCAATAAAAATATTGGCCCACAGCAAGAAGTAGACATATCAGTTTATAATCAGTATCTGTATATCACAGATACGTTTGCTAGGTTAATACACAAAATGTTCTGCCAATACAAACATTTACTGCGCTAACAGATATTTATATTGTTGCTGTATAACGAAAACCTGTCACAATTCTTTCTAACCATGCAGCTTTGTTTTGTGTAGCCTGATCACTGATGATACAGGGCTCACTGGTCAGATGGAAGAGATGTCTTTCCCATGGCAGCCAGGCTTCCTGGAACTGGCGGCGTCAGACAGTTGGACTGGATCCACGGATGATTGATAACGTGCAAGAGTGGCAAACGCTGGTTTGGATCGTGTTTTAGCAACTGAACATTAGACACAAGAGGTTACAATCATCATGATCATCATCGTTAGTCAATCTACGTGTCACTCTACTCTCCGCACCATTGTAATTATCACATTCTGTACAAACAGTGTTATTGCAAGTGAGTCCAAGGAAGAAGCAATTGTCGAGTGAAGGACTGGCTCAAGGTCTACTCAATCGCGAGTACCCAACTTCAAAATTTACTCGAGTAATTTTTTTACTACTCGAGTACCCATTTAATTCCACTTCCGGTCGTTTAATTCCACTTCCGGTCAAAAAATTGCAACTTCCGATTCCAGTTTTTCAAAATTATGGTGGGCTAATTCATTACAAATTGGCAATTGCAGGCTTGAAGATAAGTTCCAGGGTATAGCATGTCCAGGTTATAGACTTTTATAGTTTCCTTACTTACTATTACTGACTGCTATGTCTACTTAAGCCTTAACTTATGGTCTATGGTAGAAGCCACAAGGCTTGTAATTATCAGCCTGTATTAAGCACTTCCAGTATTACGGGTACTCGATTACCTGCTAAGCTAGTTAACCGGGTACTCGACTCCAAAACTACTCGATAGTAGCATCCCTACCCCCCCCCCACACACAAGTGGCTTAACCCATCCCCTACATATAAACACACTAATTGGTGGTCCAATAACATTTGGTCACAATGCAAGACTTTCTATGTCTTACCTTTGAGATTAAATCCCTTGCACCTTCTGTGATGTGAGGTGGAAATCGCAAGTCCACTCGTGATATCCGTCTGTAAGTTTCCGTGTGGCCCTCGGCCTCAAACGGCGGCTTTCCAACAAGGAACTCGAAGCAGAGGACACCCAGGCTCCACAGGTCAACTTTCTCGTCGTGCATTTTGCCTTCGATCATCTCCGGCGGAAGGTAATCCAGTGTGCCGCAAAGTGTAGCGCGTCTGAAAGTATGTGTACAAAAAAATGTCAAGCAAAACCTTCAGTTATATGTCAAGCGAAATTGATTTTCAAGACAGCACTAACGCCAACCCAATTTTCAAGACAGCACTAACGCCAACCCAATTCATTTGCTCATTCGTCATTTTGGAACATTCACAACGTGTCACAGAGCACCCCTTCAAGTTGTCTACCTAGAGGCGCTTCCAGAAGTTTTCAAGTGTTCGGGCAAAAAAGGGACAACCTGGGACATACAATATACAGTGGATGTATAGATCCGCTGGAAGGCCATTCCACGTACAACCATATCAAAGTCATGCCACGATCGTACATTTAGCCACTTACCACGAGAGTTGTTGTAATCATAACAAATCAAATGATAATTTGTTAATGCAAATTAAAAGTGACGTGCTTAAAAATATACAAGATTATAATCAAGTGCGAAATGGTAATTCCAGCATCAGATGAAAGGAAATTTATTGAGCAAAAATTATTGCCACTGCATTTCTTGCACTGTAACCAAGAAAAGAAGGCCAAATGAGAATGGCAAAAATAATGAAACAATGTAAGATAACATTACAACATTTTATTATTTATTTATTATATGTTTCACATTGTATGTGTGTAAATGTATCTATTAATGGATTCCTCAGCTGCATCTGATTCAAAGGTGACTCGTAAACAACAAGAACTGACCAATACCGACCTAACAATTACACAGCTCTGTATAAAACGGTCAAACAAATATTAAGCACAAGGCTTGAAAAAGCCAGACGCAAATACATCTACAACTTTTCCACCACAAATACTATATCGGCAGATAAATTGTCCATATTCCACTCCACATTCGCCTTCTTACCTATGAAGTGAACAGGGTTTCCCAACAACAGGCAACCTCAATACCACATTAATTTGATAGGGGGACATGGCACTTTTATTTAGGTACCCTTGGAATATGCCACCGAGAGACAAGCAGCACCTCACACTCAGATTACAGTACCAGTAATGATCATAATAATAAATATTCATTTATTGATATACGTGACGGCTCAGTACGAAATCAGTCCCATATTTCAACCTTTGAAAAATGGGTTTCTGATGCAACATTATAGACCTCCTTATTAGCTTTCCAGAACTACTTCTGTTTCTCTTACGTCTTACACCTGAGAAAAGTTATATTAATTTAAAATCGTACTATGTTCGCCTTCTCTTCTGAGAAAAACGCTTCCAAAGTTCGTGGGATTATTTGATCACTTTTTCGTAACATGGTATTTCTTTGCATATGACCTCTTACTCAAGCTATGATTGACTCAAATTAAAAACTAGTCCATTTCGAATAAACAAGATGGCTAGAGGAGATGTTAAGCTTGCAGGCTACACCATTATTGTAGGGGTACAAGCATGGGAAAATGATGCAACAGACCTAGAAAATCGTCATAAATTTCATAAAAATGCAGATATTCTAATTTTAAATTAGCACATGTTCCAATAAATATTAATTAAACATGTTTAGCATTATTTTATAGCAAAAGCAATTGGCAATAATGTTTATTAATAATTTGCCTAATCAATAGTGTAAAAATGTCAAAAGTGATGAAAAATGAATTTTCCCACTAAAAGACCAAAATGAAGCATTTCATAAAATGTGAGTTCTGACTGGTTTTGTGAAAAATGATCACATACATGGAATGTCACACCGCAAACCATTACAACATGTTAGCTGCTTAGTACCAGAGTCTGATTCATTTGAGTTTTAGATAATATTATAATAAATTATCATAATAAACAGAATTCGTTAGGAGATTCTACGTAAGAGTTCAGAGTAACAATGTGTACAATAAATGTTCACTCATTTAAGTGCTACTGACTTTACATTGTTGATATTTCCAATTATAACAGAACCATGTTCCCTGTTAACACATTAATAATCCTCATACTGATACATGTCTTACTTCTTATAACAACAAAGAAACCAGAAAAATGGCTCAAATGTAATCACAAATACCTGCAATGTTGAACATAATGGATATGTACAACCTTGCCTGCAGGCTACTCTTGAGCTGTCCTTTGATATCTATCTGCAAGTTCCTAGGTATCTACATGACTGTCCTTAAATATCTATCTGCATGTACTTAGATATATACTCCTCATCTTCATTTTACGCCTCTCTTAAAACTGTCCTTTTCAGCCGAGGATTAGGCCGAGAGCGCCTCTGGGTGGTCATCTTGAAGGGGTGCTACATCAAGTATTTTTGATTGATTGATTGATATACCTGGATGATGGTGCATGAACCGACCAACCAAAGTCAGCAATCTTCAGATCACCTTTGACTCCAAGAAGAAGATTCTCGGGTTTAATATCGCGATGAATTACTTTCTTTGAATGACAGTACAGGAGAGCATCAGCAAGCTGGAATATGTACTAAAACACAGGAACAAAAATATAAGACAATAACTCCCAAACAATGATGGACTAATCCAAAGAACTAGTAAGAAACACCATGTCAAACAACCAAGTTATACATGCATGTGTGTAAAAAAATCGGCCTCAGTAGAGCAGGGGTGTCAAACATTTATGTAATGATGGGCCAGTGGCAAAATATCCCAGCAAGTGGCGGGAAAGAGTGCCGAAGGTGCATGAGGAGAATAGGGTAGGGATCTCAGAGAGGCCATACAAACAGTTGAATTAGGTTTTGAAAACGTGATTCTGATAAACATTAAAAATGACAAATAACACAGGAAACTCAGTCTTAAAAATAACCTCATAAAGACTTAGCAAAAAAATGACAAATTAGACTGCTTATTCTCAATTTTGTCTTTTGACAAGGCTCTGCAGGCCAGAAAACTATCAGTGGCAGGCCAGAAATGGCCCGCAGGCCTGCACTTTAACACCCTTGTAGTAGAGTTATTATAACTTCTTAATTTAATTTTCTTTAGGAAAATCTAACAGCACTTACAACTAGTGGGCAGAACACATTCATACCTGTACAATGTGTGTACATCCCAATTGGTCTGATTTATATTCCCCAAAATCATCCACATTGCTTAACATATCCCAACTTCTTTACCTACTATCTGTTCATGATTTAAGGCACATAACAATTAGTACTTCCATTCAATCATTCGTTGAAAACACATAATAAAAAGTATTGAATATTCACTTTTCTAGGAAGTGCTTTGTACTCACAGTGGCAGTTCTTTGATCATTGAACCTGGCATTCTTTTGAAGTTCTTTGTACAGCTCTCCCTTTGGTGCATACTCCAGTATAAGGTAGACACGCTGGCTATCGTAGAAGTAGCCGTACAATTTTAGAATATGAGGATGCCTGGAAAGAAAAATATACTTTTACAATAGTCAACACTAAAACTTCAAAATTTATCTACACTTATACCATAAAATCGTACCTTCAATGCCATTTACCCATTTACTAACATTTAAAGATTGAAAGAGTAGCAAGGAACAGCAGTGAGGTCTAGATTCAAACTCAAGCAAGCTACATTCTAGGGGAAAACTGGGTAGACTTTCCAACGAGTACCAAATCAGAGTATTTGGTTGTAGCTTGCCAGATGTGGGTACAAACCAAGTACCATTTGTTCATTATGCAAAGCTTCACATTGTCCTGTAATAAATTTTTATTATAGTCTGCTAAGTCTACATCTAAGATTAATAAATTACTAGCAATGCTCACAGAAATCAGTGTCAACAGTTCTATTATAGGTCATCCATATCTCCCTGCCTATGCATTGATTAAGTTTAAATTTGCTGTATTTGTGTCAGAGGAACAAAATATAGTCCAGAAGTGACAGCACAAAAGAATTATTTTCAAAATATAATTTTAACCAACCGCAGATGGGATTGAATCTCGATTTCTCGTCTCAGCTGATGTTCAACTCCAGCCTTCTGCAGCTGCGACTTGAAGAGAACCTGTGTGTAAGAACAATGACCTCATCATGAAGTCAACACATTGAAATTCTTGAAATTTCATACTGCCCTTCTTCCAAAATCTTTTGCTCAGAAGTGCACACGCCTTGACGGCACAATTGCAGTTGTGCTTTACATCAATTGTGTGTGAAAGACTTGCTCAAGGTCCCTACACAGTGACTGACTGACATATCGGATGAGGGTCGAACCCGCTCACTCAGCGCACACCAAGTGCTACATTGATCATAACGAAATCTGCAACAAATCAGTTTTCAGCCTTTATCCTAAACATCAGAACAATTGTGTTGCCCTTATAATAACACTCACCTCAAACTGACCAATATTCACAAGCCTGCATGCCCATCACAAAGAGTTGTCTAACTCTGAATTGCAATTGTATGTACTGCAAACGAAAGTATTTCAGTCCTGAAGCCTGCCAATGAAGCATGCCATAAACTACAACTTCAATTATTATTACATTTTTTGGCATATAATGCAGGATCTGGTATAATGATTCTAAAAAAATACCTTTTAAACAAAGATATAAATATATATATATAATGATCGTGTACTTTCAAGTTTTAACAAAAGCGTCATCACAAGTGATACGTGAAAATTTTTATGGGGAGAGTGTACTAATAGCAACTGGTAAACCAATGCAGTTTGTCGCTAAAAGCGTCACCAATTTTAGACTAACCTAGATCAAAAGCAGTATTCCTAGAGTAAGAAAAGGGTATTGATTATACAGAGTTATTCAAAGGCAAAGCAAAAATAATGATAATTATAAGATGCAGTGATATAGCAATAGTATAAATAAAGATAGATTAAATGGCACTATTTTGTGGTAGGACATTATGAGTGCACACAAAATGTCACTTTTTAATCTTTGTTCAAATGAGTCTTTTACAAATTAATTCCAATTTAAATGTTCATTAATATATCTTGCTTGGCATGTAATCTGTGTAATATAATTTTACTATCAATACATAAGCAAAGCAACTACCTTTAAAGCAACAACAAACTTGCTGCACTTCTCCCTTGCCAGATAGACATTCCCAAATTTCCCCTTTCCCAGCGGCCGACCGATGTCAAACTCATCAAGCGACCATTTCCGCCTATGACCACACAACATGAACAATCAAACATACGTTTATATTCGCAAACAGTGGCCATATCGCATCGACTACTTGGACATGCAGAGCAATGTGAAACTTATACCAAACAATGAAGTGCACAGAAAGGTTCCTCAACTGTTTGACACCTCATTTTCCACCTCAACCTGATCAATTCTTCAGGGAACATGTCATCTTGTCTTCAGCTGCACTCAAATCTGAGAACTACACCACGACTAATTTTGATTCATCCGCTCTCTCGTCTGATCAAATGCTAACTCAATCGCTAATAGCTACAGAGACAGCTACTATGAGAAGCGTAACCCACAACATTGTCATTAGTCCATGTCATCATATAGGTCTACACAAGATTCTGGAATTGTGGCTTAGGCAATCTCGATCTCCAGGCAATCTCAACACTTCCACGGTGCATGTCAGAAACACACATGTATCATTAACATAAAGTTCTGCTAAAACATATTGTTAGCACCTCAGCCTCTTATATAGTCCTGGATTCCAGTCAATGTGGACTATGTAAAACTAGATATGACACCTTGCATAACAAGTTTTGCATTAGACAATCTAAATGATTTTAAAGCGGAAATCTTCAGCGAAAAGAAAACTCTTCAAAGGACCTTATCCAGTTGACAGTCAAAACAATGCTCCAACTCAACATGTGCTATGGAATACAAATTATCTTGAGAATATTAAGCAAATAACGTTGGCAATTCAAACAGGGTAGTTATATGACAGGGCCTATGGAGTGACATCATGTGTAAACCCAACAGACAGTAAAAATCCATGTTCAATGTACTGATGACTACCCTACCTACACACACTCAGAGGTCTGTGGAATTTTAAATTTGTTTTCATCATCAGGGTCACAACCAAGTCCTGCAAACATTACATTCAGCAGTCCCAAATCTCAGTGCAATATAGACATCGCATTGTGAAAATTGCATTAACTGTCAACTTCAATGAGACTCATTTGGTCTCATATGTGCACAAATACACTTAAGTGGGCAACTATTGTTAAGTCTGTGCAGAGTGAGATCCCAAGGTACTAAGAAGTTGCTCTACTCACGTTCACTGTCATTATATAACCTACCCCTTATGGAAATTACTCCTCCAGACATGAAATTGTACATTAAAAAAATTAAAATATTGTGGGCAACAATATGACAAGAGAGATTCAGTTAAAAAAAAAATACCCATATGGACTCTCAACTTCCTCAGCAGTTCAAAAAGCTTTTAGCATTTTTTAAAAGCTGTTATAATGAAATGTAATTAAATACGAAAATTATCTTAATAAAAAAACTCATGAATTAAGAACAAAATAGTAGTCAACCGACCTCTCCGCATTTTCACCTGGCAATTGATTTACATCTGACATTGACACACTTGGTTGATCAGCTGCATTCTGTTTTATCATCGTTTCGGCGTTTGTTTCTGTCGAATCGGGATTTGCTGTTTCAGGTTGAACTGTTTCGTCACAGTCTGCTTCAGACTTCTTAGTTGCAGGCTGCTCTACGTCGGACTTTGATGCAGAAGGTTTGTGCTGGTTGTCTGACTGATTTGGAAGCAGAGCTCTGTGATTGTCGTAACTATGAGCTGAACTTACGAGTTTTGAGGAAGCAATAGTGTTTGGATTGACTTGACTGGCAGGCCTATAGTAACAGGAAAAACTCAAGCTCAACAGAAACTTTAATAGATTCATGTTAGTCAAGCTTGTGTCAAAGTTTTAAAAAAATTGAAGAAATTTAGTAGTTTGGATAGCGGTTGGAATGCAGGCAAACAAATAAATCTACAGGGCAGAGATGTCATTAAAGCAATAACTTTATATTGAAGAACCTGAAATTCCAGAATGACTGACTGCAAACGATGGTTTTCTATTCAAAATAACAATGAAAGATAGCTCTTGGCAGTGGAAGTGTTATGGATGCTTAACTCTCTGTGGCAGAGCTGTGCGGTTGGCAAATGACAATGGATGCTATGAATATTTTAACTAAAAACTTTTGCTGCTTATCCTGTATCTGTGGTTAGAATTTGACCACATTTCTTCAATAGAATATGATATATTAACTCACCACACTGCACTTGAATCATCAACCCTCTTCTTCTACTTCACTTCATCCGATTAGAAAAAAACACTAATGCGTAATCTTCAAAATGGCTAAACCCACAAATTGTTCACAACAAAACAGAAAATTGCACAAAGAAATACTTGGTAGACCAACCGAGGTAAATTTTCCTGTCCACGAAAACCCTTTGGTGTGTTCTCCACAGTCTGAGATGTCGTTACTGGTTTCTTTAAATTTGAACCACTCACTGCTCCACCAGTGGATTTTTCAACTCTCCCTGCAGAGGACAATTTACTTGATGACGGTGGATTGTAAGGTCGACTGGCCTGATTTGCAAGAGGAATGCGTGGTGTCTGAGAAAATAAAAGTCAGTAATAAAATAGGCTACATCAACAACTCTAAAAACATGATACCATTTATTTCAAACATCTATTGTATTGCATTTTAAGTATTTTTAAAGTGCCTTACTAGGGTGAATCATTCAGAAGATTCCCAGTGTGCAAGACACAATTCACAAATTCACTTAACATAAATGACAATAATAATAATTAGGTCACTTAGGTGTCACGATTTACTACAGCCCGCGAAATTCCACGGGCGCAGAACAGCACCACGCAGTGGAATTGCCATTTGGCCACAGAAACTTTTTAATTTAAGAGAATTAGTAAAGCTTAAGTCAGTAATATATATTTATGCTATCAGTAGTCATTTCTAAGTACATCGGCACATTTTCTTGGGATGGTTTGCTGTTTAAATTACTGACCAGTGACTCAACTCCGAGTCGTCACTGGCATCAATCATACATGAAATTGCATGTAGCGAAATTTAAAAATAAATTGTAAACATAAGAGTCATGAATAAATCAATTTTAAACGAGTACTAAATGCGACAAAACTTCTAAAACATTACTCTGGCTCAACGCACTAAAAAGTGCGTACACGACAAACTTCACGTTGAAGGTGGGATGTTGTGATGCAAGATCCGTAACATATCGGTGGATCAAATTCGCCAGCAGACATAATATTAATGCAAAGAATCTTCAATGCTAGGCCACAGTTACTAAGCAGTTATAAAACCATTGATAAAAACATCGTTTGACAAATAATGACCTGACATGGTTTTGCAAACTTTCTGTACTGAGAGTATGTAAGCCACTGATACTGAGTGGCAATAAACAAGGTTATACATAATAAAACTTTGCGACAACATACTCTTAATAATGTTTTTACTAAAAGGTGTATAACCTTAGTGTCGTGTCTTAATTTCATCTGGCAATTCACCATGGAATTTGTAAATTGTTGAAATGTAATTTTTTTGCCATAGAAAATCATGATCCCTATAAATAATAGGACTTTGTTAGTAAAAAAACTTCTACTACCTTTAGGTCAAACAAGGGCAGTTGGCAAATCAAAGTCAATACATCATTAATGCTAATCATATGCTAGAAAGCCCAAAAAACATACTGCTGTTTTTTCCACTTTTGACGCCATGCTCACAGATGCTTTCAACTGATAAAAGTCAGACACAACCTGAATAAAAAACAAAAACTTCATATACTAACTTAGCTTTTTCTGTGGTAATCTGGATAAGATATGAAAGAAACATTTCTAATCCAGTAAATAACAAACAACCTCGCATTCAGATTGTTCTCAGTGTTTTCAACTCGTCGACAGAACAATCAATAAACACATGGAAGAAGCAAGGTCCAACTGTTTTTCAGGATCGAATTAGACTTGAGACTGGTATATAATTGTAACAATATTAGGCAAGGTAGTTGTCAAAAGGGATGAACAGAGCCTGAATTTCTTGCTGAGTCCTAGTATCGAGTTTTACGAGTTGAATTTTGCAGAGTCTGAGTTTCAAATATTTAAGTCTCATTGCCTTGAACTACAATGAACTATTTAGTTTTGCCACAGTTAACAATAGGAAGTAGTACTTTGTAAGCACTAACAGAAGCAGTAATTGTGTTTCAGTTAGGTCGATTGTCGTTTTGTAAATAAAAGTAACAGTATTTGCAATTTTAGTTATGTCAATTGCTGTTTTGTAAATTAAAAAATCATAGTTTCATTTTCAAAACAGAAAATACGGACAGACTAAAATACTCAGACCCATTGTTTGTCCGAGTCCGAGTGATGCTGAATACCAAGAAAATTGGACCGAGCCGAGTTCCGGTTCATTCCTTTAGTCAAAACCTACTTAATCACAACAGGGTAAGGGGCCAGATTTACTAAGTTGCTCCAAATGTCACAAAACTTTACCTGGTGATCCCTGTCACCAAAAATATTAAAAGGTGCCAATAAAACTTTATTTTAACGTTGCAATAATTTACAACGTTAAAATAAGGTCTTATCATGTTAATAAATATTGTCGTAAATTATTCTCCATGGCACATTTGGTTAAGCTTCATTAGCGTCGTTAGGTCTAGTAGAAGTGGCATTGGTGAACAGAAGTCTGTTCAACTGTGAGCTGGGTTGATGAAAAGATTTATGTGTCACTTGGAGCTGGATTGATGAAAAGAATCATGCTTAAATTGAAACTGGATTGATGAAAACTCATGGCGCAATGTAACCTGGAATGATGGAAAGATGGGTAAATGCGAAGAATACAGTCCCCTGTAATAAACAGTATGGCCGCCCTACATGCGCTTAGGTAGAGAGCTGATAGTCAGCCTGACACATCAAAAATAGTTTCAGCTATTGTATTTAAATATACAAAGTTCTTTTCATCGATCCAGCTTCCATTTAAGAGTAATTCTTTTTATCAATCTAGCTTATTTAAGCATCATTCTTTTCATCTTAATCAGTAGGGTATCCATTCAAACATGATTCGTTACATCAATCTATCTTCCATAGATCTGACAACTTTCTGTTCATCAATCCAGCTTCTAGATAAACATAATTCTTTTTATCTATCTAGCCTTCATTTGAACGGCATTCCTTTCATCAACAATTTGGTTGCGTTATTACTTTCTTATTGCAATGTATCTATCAGCACTCTATTTGAATGCATTTAAGGGCGGTCATATTGTTTACTATAGGAAACTAGTTTTCGCATTACTGAAAGTTGTCCTTAGTAAATCCGAACCTGTACCAAACTCGGTACTCGGCAAGAAATTCAAACTTGGTTCATCCCTAGTAGCCATTGATTAATAATGACACTGTTCAAAGTAACCTATTGGCCACCTTGCCACACGAACCGTAATCAGATCAATACGCAGCTGCATAATCCTCTAAGGCAGATAGCGGAGAACCAATTTTTAAATGCAAGTCTAAAGTTGTGAACAAAAGTTGTGAAATTTCACTTCGGCGCTAGCTAATGCGAGTAGCATAACACAGAACTCTAATGTAACCTTAGCTCTGTGCTCTTAAGTTCATCGTCTGGCATTATTAGAACCTCAGTAATGCATTATAATTTAAATCTTCGAAAATTTCTCAGCGCCCACAACAGCCACGCCAGTGCTGTACCAATTGAAGTCCGCAAGCAGAGGTCAAGCCGACTTTACTTGTAAAGAATAGAATAAGGGTTTCAAAACCTTCTGGCAAACTCTGCCTCACAAAACAGCCTAATATATTTTATTTTTACAGAACTTTTTCAATACGAGCATACTATCCTCACCTTTAAACATTATAACTAGCATGATTCGAATTTGTTACATCCTTTCTTATTGGCCGCTTCATACTTGTTACAATTCGTGTGATTGGTTGCTAAGCAAAGCATTAAAATACATAGAGAAATAGCAAGTAAGTTATTAGCTGATAACATGCTGTACACACTAAAAATATAAAACAAATTTCGGCTTTAACTAACCGCAAGATTCATGCCAGCGTATAAGTCATTTAGATCCAATATTCGATATGCATGTATATAGATATTTCTCTAGCGCCTTCACAATTATTTACTTCATATGCTAGAGCAGTGTTTTCCAATCTTTTTTGACCGCGGAACCCTTTTGATCTTCAATATGTTTCGCGGAACCCCGTTCAAAACCATCATATTCTGTTGTAGGCACAACGCTTGAGAATGCAGATAATGACAGGTTTAGGCCTAGAATAAGCTAGATTAATAATAGGTCTAACACAAATATCGATGACAATTGCATATACGAATTCTCATTCGGTAAAATCATATTTTAGCGTCGTAAATTATTGCCGTTGTTTGAAACATTCTTTTAATCAACTCAGCTTCCATTTATGCAGGATTCTTTGTTAAATAGGTAGCCCATTCTTATTTTCAATTGCATCTTTTCATAGTTGCACAAGGAGAACATCTTTTCGTCAATCCAACTTCCATTTAAGCATGATATATTTCATCAATCGACCTCCCAGTTAAACAGAAAAATTTTCACCAACCCAGCCACAATTAAACGGACTTCTTTTCACAAATCTCGCTTCTACTACCGACGCTAACGAGGCTTAGCCAGATTTGCAACGGAGAAAAATTTACGACGCTATTTATTAACATGGGTAATTTACGACGCTAAAATAATAGGTCTATTTTACGATTTTGTTTACCTTTCTTCCATATTAAGTTATATGGAGATGTTAAGCACTAAGTCTCTAATGGAAAATGCTGTTCACACTGAAAGTTTTCCCCGGAACCTCTGTCGTCACCTCACGGAACCCTAGGGTTCCGCGGAACACAGTTTGGGAAACGCTGTGCTAGAGTCTTAATCAGGATTTCGTATTTAATCAATGACTACAAACAACTAGGTCGATAATGTGACTATAAAGTGGTCGAGTAGGCTACATTTGGTTGGTGATAACAAGGCAACTGTCAAAATTCAATAGGCAGATTCTTAATTGGTTAAAAATGTTGGGATTTAGGTGGAAGAGCATCCTTGCAGATTCCGCTGGTCCGGCAAAGGTAGACTAATGACAGCTCAAACTTCTCCTATGCATATAAGCGGTGTGCCCACACAAAGTGCTTCTGTAATCCCAGAGCGGCGTAATAATTGTTTTTGGAAGGTAAGTGGAAATGGGGAATGACGGGCCTTTTCACCGTAATTAATGGATCGAAATGTCTTTCTAGTAACTGGAATATTGCTTAATGCTTCCGAATGAAAAGGTTTTGAATTTAGAGTTTTATAGCCTTTCTACGCTGATTAGGTAACGACGTTGACTCACGAAAATAAAGTCACGTACATTCAATAGATAGAGCTGCTGTATACGCTACGCCTCGTTGGCAACGCCAATGTGATCGTAGAATCCAATCAGTTTCGCTGAGAAGCGGCAATAACCCGAGAATTGGTAACAATCAGCATGGTCAAGGTTGGCTTTTGTTTAACCCAAGAATAGATAACATGAAGCAGCCGTGTTTTGTGATTTCGTAGAATATGTCAGATACATTTTTATTTCAGAGCAACTTGAGCTAAATATTTAACAATTTCGTATTCTAATCTCTTCTGAGAAAAATACATTGTTATTAATAGAGTAGAAGAGCCCACGGATATGCTGATATCATGATAGAATTGGTCGAAGAAAATTAGACTATGAATTAAAAGAGGGCTAAGATTGAAGTGAACGAAAATATCAATATAATTATATATACTCTACGACTAAAATTAAATTAAAATGAACAGATATGCGGTGGTGTCAGTCCTTTCACCCGTTATTAAATTAGATTGCCAATGGCTTTGAAACTCATGAATAAACAGGATACCTTTGTCTGACTGTATATGGCAGTTTCGTGACGTGTAATTGCAATTGTAACTGTTGTTGCAAAATCGTCTAACACTACTTCAAGAGCGCGAGAGACTCATCATAGTTGTGACGACTATACCATAACGAAACCACAATCGAGCGAATTGGTGAGCTGCTGTTGCGTCTGGTAGTAATTGTAGTAGTTGACCCACTGCACTTTTATGCAGTCGTAACTTGATCTTCAACATACAAGGCATATTGCAGGCACCAGCTTATTATGAGGGCTGCGTCAGGTCAGAGGAGCTGTAGATGCAAAAAGGATTTCCAAATATGGATTCAGCATGTACATATAGTTTAATGGTCATATATGGATCAAAAAGCGTGCAGATCAAAGTGTGCAGAAACCACATGAGATATCCTACCATCGCATTACTTCTTCCCTGTAATGATTTGTATACGCATATGGTACTAATTGGCGTTTCGGAGTTACAAGGTTGCAGAGGAATAAGCTTGCTCATAAGGGAGCGTCTGACTGCATGCAAGTGAAATCAACTAACTGTTCAGATAGCAATCGTACTCGTAATCTCCAAACTTCGAAAGCGCCACTTGTTAGCCAAGCGCAGGGCACAAGCTTATTCACGAGCGCTGGAACTATTAAGCTGTGTCACCACAATGTCACAGATGCCATCGAGTACTTTCAGCAATGAGGAAAGCTGTATTCGCTCATCTGTCAGCCTTTGAGCAGTCATTGCTGTTGATAGCCTCTTCGATGAACCACTATATATTTAATTGAAGCCTAGGCCTATACATAAATATTACTGGGATGACGGCAATGCAGTCGGAAAGTTGTTTGAATTAGCACCAAACAAGATAACTCGAGGACACCGATATAAATTATTCAAGAAACCGAAAAGAGTATTGGAGAAGAGATTATCAGTGCAATGATTTCAGTGGACTGAACACTGCCACCACTTTAAAGAGGCAGCCAGAAGAGATGAACAATTAACATATTAACGTGCAGTGGATCTAGAAATGTCTTCTGAAACACTATAAACACTCTTCTTTATTGTATTACATAGTAAACGCTGTTTGTAATCCATTGACGAATAATATAACTCAGAGACCCTTCTCCAAATCGAGATCATTATTTGTACAGCTATGCATTATTCTCGACACAGATTTAGTTGGACGTCATTAGTCAACCAAACTGCGCGACTTGAAATCAAAGTTATTGCCTGGAGCTTTAAGACGTCTTTCATTTGGTGCCTTTTTTAATATTATAGTCCTGCTGACACAAGTGAGGTAATAACGGACTCCGTTGACTAAACACGAAGTATATTTTTGTTAACTGTTCCGTTGTGGCACTTAATGCCCGAGAAACAGTCAGCATTCTTCAACTTCAACTCCTGGCTTAGATGGTTTCTTATTAGCGCTTAAAAGTCGTATATTAGCGCTGTTGTTCACGTGACAATGAATGCGATTAATATAATAGCAAAGTATCCATTTATTAAAAAAAGTACGAAAACGAGCTCACATACACATACGACAGTTCTTCAGTTGGCGATTCTGTAATGAATGTAAAGATCTATTCAGAATTCCTAGCAATAAATTTTCTAAATACATCGCTGTTCGTGCAGACAGGTACTCGGCAGCTGCGGATTCTTTGAGCGGAGAGCTCGTCACGGTGGCGTGCACGCGTGTTCACCGATGCCCGAAATCTCGGCCGGCGCCACGTCAACTAGGAAAGCGCGCGACAATAGGACCCGGAAGGAAGGAAGTACCCATGTTCGCTTCTAAGCATCCGTTGGCACTGTCTTTGAGGAACCACCACCGGTTGCTGCGACAGGGAGAGCGATGTTGATGAACAAGGCATTTGTCGTCTTGAGGCGGTCGTCGGCGTATTGTTATTTCTCCAGGTCAGGCAATATTTGAATTATAACGGCTCATTAACAAATATCCGCGGCCCTCGGACGATGCTAAGTAATTTCGGCAGATCAGGCAAGATCGGAATTACGGCGGTCGGGTGCGTGCAATTAAGCACAGAAATCAACGGAGTTCGCCATTTTGACGGAAGAGAGGAAGCCTGAATTGAGAGTGCGCGTGCGCCTGCGGAAGTGGTCGGTCGGGCGGACGGAGTGGTTTAAACGGTGGTCGCTTCCGTTGTTCTCTAAGAGTCTATTTCCGCCTCGTTTCTTTGCGAGCCGTCGTCGCTTCATTTCGGTGAAAGGTGGGTCGCTCACGCGGGCGAGTATATATAGGCAGTGTGTATGCGCATGCGTGCCTGGAGCGTGGATGCCTTCCTGTTGGTCAGATCCTGAGCCTTGGGTGACGGGCTATAGGACAGCCACTGACTGACCTCCATCGCTCCTTCGTATAGATTCGGTGCCTTTGATGGAAGTGAGACAATTGAAACTTGCAAAAGAAAGCTCTCGGTGAACACGCAAGCACGCCACGATGACGAGCTGTCGGTTCAAAGAATCCGTTGCAGCCAAGTACCTGTAATAAGCAATATAGAATATTTAATATGTATACTGTGCAATATGTGATGTGTATTGTAAAATATGTAATATGGAGCATGTAATGTGTCATATGTAATGTGTCAGTAATGTCATGGAATACTTATATAGCGTCGCTCGATGTCAGAGGCGCTCAAGACTTAAAACGTTGCTAAACTGAGAGTAGGATAGTCTTCAGATGCCTTCGGAAGACAGCAGGAGAAAGAAAAGACTGCACCTCCCGTATGTAACAACAATGGCCTTAAATCTCAACTATCTCCGTCTTATTTTCTATAGTGAATGTCCCTCTAGCCGTCAACCTTTGAATCTTACTCTCCGTCTCTAAATTTAGCTCTATATATAGGTATAAAAAAATTAATGGAAGTAAGTCATGGCCTGATTGTCGACAGTTGACAGTGATCAATAGACTTCATGGAAATTGCTTTTGTCGGCAGCCGATGATGAATTGAAGAGTTGATAGGCTGAGTGGATCATATGAACATCTTGACGTTCGTTTCCTGTCTTCAACATGTCTCATGACCTTTTCAAGTCATCAACTCTTTTGCTCTATGATCAATAATCGAGTTTCAAACTGTGTAGGCCTACTTCCTTTTGTCATGTTTTGTAATTAAATCTAGCCTTATGAAAATTATAATTTATCATAATCTTAATAATTGCTTAATTTCAATTTTTTATTGCTATGACAAGATTATTATAACATATGCAGCGGTCGACTGCACTTGCTGTGACAGATGCATGACGTACGTACCGAAAAATCATTGGGTGACCAGTTTGCCACCCACTGCGTACATGTGTGCATGCTTACCTGTCTGTCCGTTTATAAATCATCTCTCCTATATTCTTGGCTTGTTATAGTTGACTTCGTCTGTCTCACTTTCTGCGTGTCTTGTCTCTGTCTCTATGCCTGTCTCAATCGCTGTCTCTGTCTTTCTGTTTCCGTCTGTCTCTCAATCTGTTTAATTCTCATCCGGTCGCTCAGCCAGTTTGTCTATTTTTTTCTGGCTACCTATATCGCTCGATCATCGTAGGACTACAACCATTTGCTTTAACCAATACATGCTCTTTGAATGATGGAAGAGAATGCAGAACCTCAATGCGTATGAGCAACAAATAGTGTGATTCTTTTCTATTATTCCTGGACTCTGCACAAAGTATACCCGAGGTTAATCAACACGTTTTCAGCTGTTCCCCTTCAAAGTTAAACCACTTTACTTAAAGACATTATCAAGTAATTAATTAATCAATGAATCTGTTAGTACGCTAGTCCTCTTGCATGCCCATGTCCATCGACTGAGCGTGTAGTCGGATAATTCCATTACATGTAATATGTAAAACCACACAGGGCATGTTACATTTCTGATCCTTGGGTTAGAAAATGCCAAGATAAATCATTTATTAATTTATTCATTCATTGCGAAAACCAACATTGCGCTCCTGAAGGAGTCAATTCATAAGCGACCCCTCTTAAAGGGCAGTCTTGAGATTACTACAGAACGTTTAATTGTTCACTACAAGTCTACATAAGTATCTTTATCCGAAATAAATATATTACGGATTTAAAAGCAATATGGAAAATGCCTTGCGTACAGTTTCGATCCAAAATGTAAAAAACTTATCCACTAATCCGCGACAATCGTACCTCATGCGGTGCAGTTCACCCATTGCAAAGACGTCTCGTAAAGCCGTGTGGTAATTTACGATCTGGCCGAGATGTCCGTCGGTGATTTCTCGCTCTTCCGGCCTGGGTCGCTGCCCCGCCGATTGGGCATTCAGCCAAGCGGAACTGATCGACGCGCTCTTTGGCAGCGTTCCCGGTTCGGCGCCGTTCAGTCTCGACTTAAGAATCAGCGTTCCGGGCTGCGGCGAAGATACGGTGCGCGCCGACAAAGCATCGAACGGCGATAGGTAGGCTGTTCGACGGAGCGTGACGCCGCTCTGCTTTCAGCTATTCTGGAAGTCATCAGCGATGCGGTCCGTGATTCCAGAATCGAATAGAGATGCGACGAGCTGACAAGTGCGCCCGATGATTGAGAGCTGCGTCGAACGATACAGTGTAGACGACGATGATTCCGCATTAAATGGCTCGGTGTCGCCTCTAGCGGTGGACACTGAAACAACTCTGTTCGGGTGTGATTTGGAATGTGCTTAGGCACCGGAAGGACGCATTCAATGCTCTCGAGGAGCCAGAAAGAGGTCGCTAATTTCGTTGCTTCGAACAACGACCGTAAAGGAGTTTCTCGTACAGAAATAGAACACAGTGTGTAGTCTATGGAATGATGATACATGCGAGTGAGATTAGGTTTATTTACATATACGCACTCGTCGCATTTCCATAAGCATTCAGCAGATTGATAAACGCGCGGACGTTTGTTTCAGTTTATAACGATCGTATAACTGGTCCATCAGCCTCTTTATTGACATGACCACCGATTCAGTGTTAGGAAATAACGAAATAATGGGCTAGGTGCATGTCATTTCACTTTAATTCCGCTTACACATCTTTCGATTTAATTGACAACACTGTTTGATTTGAATGGCATTGATGAGCGTATGCGAATCTTCACAGTATTCAAAGAAGATAATCTTGTTGTTACTATAGTAAGTCCATAATGTAAGCTGGAGACGAACTATGGGAAGTTATAGTCTGAAAGTAATAATTGGAAAAGGACGAAAATCCCGAATTCACGGGATTCACGGAATTCGTGAATTTTTGGCGTTTGCAGTTAATTTTATCAAATGCTGTGATTGTCGTGACTTCCATAAATGCTGCACTTTTGTGTCAAAATCCATAAATCTACCATGTTAAGAATAACAAATTGAACACAGAACGAGGGCCTTGATTATGACAACTTTAGAGCCGTGACATCGTTTATTCTTACTTGCTTTGCCTTGATTTTATTCAATTTTTACCGTTTCATAGACGTAGTAACAATAGCAGCGGAATGGGACTCGAGAAAGTGCCATAAAAGGCAGAGGAAACTTATGTTATATAGACCATGAAAGACAGAGCAAAACAGAGCAAAACAGAGCAAAACAGAGCAAAACAGAGCAAAACAGAGCAAAACAGAGCAAAACAGAGCAAAACAGAGCAAAACAGAGCAAAACAGAGCAAAACAGAGCAAAACAGAGCAAAACAGAGCAAAACAGAGCAAAACAGAGCAAAACAGAGCAAAACAGAGCAAAACAGAGCAAAACAGAGCAAAACAGAGGAGGGGCAGCAGTGCTATAGTAGCATATTCAGCAATTAATGCAAGGAAAGGGTAGAAATACATGTAAGGCAAGCAGAGAAATAAAATGTAAATAAACACAAAGCAAGATATAGGAGATGGGTTAATTCGAATCTATCTGGCATTCGACCGTTCAAAAAATGCTCTCATGTACATGCGCGGAGTTATCGTTTTACAACAAGAATGGCAATGGACCAAACGGACGACATTCCTCGCCGTCTTTGCTTGTTACCTTCAGATGGGTAGTCGAACACGTGACATATTCTCTTAGCCTCGATTGAATGGCCTCATTCGTCACTTCCGGAAGTTCCACCTTTTCCCTTTCCGGCGCCTTTTAATATCTACCTCGCATGATAATCGGACGAGAGCACCGACGCCCATGGAGACACACGGACAAACGCAGGACCGCAGCAACGCTTTCCATCCTCGACGCGTCATAATAAATATGTCCATCTATGCAAGGCGAAGGCTTATCAATTAGCTCTTTGATCGATTTTATTAGGCACAAAAGGGTCATCGGAGGGCGCTTCGTTAGCGATCAAGCGACGTCGATATCAGAGGGTCTATTATGATGCGACGAAGACAATGTTCCCGCCTTTGCTGTTGCGTCCATTACCGATGCAGACGTGGCTACTCGCTATTGATGCTGTCCGCGTACTTCGTGAGAGACTCTTGTGCGTGATAAGATC
>OY365810.1:25605871-25652792 GCA_959347315.1 Bimastos eiseni | reverse complement strand
TGCACACGTTCAGATATCCACCTGCGCAGGTACACCTGGATAGAATCAGACACGCATCGGTTAGATCGAACAAATGCCACGCAAAGTCCACTGATCCGAATCCACGGCGTTGTTCCGTCACGATTCAGCCACAAGACAAACGCCAGCCACAATCATCGCACCACAAGTCGTCCTTCAGTTCCAAAGGCGACAGAGCTCACCGAAGGGGAGGAGTCAAAGATATCAATCGCCAGTCATCGGGTCACAAAGGTCAGCATATACCCAGAAAGCAGTGGAGCGCCTCAAAGCCTCTGAGTCCTGCAGGACGTCACTGTCATTCGCAGTACCAGTGCAACTGCGGGGCCGCCTTCGAGACACTTTATGAACAGGCGGTGCACATGGAGGCGACCGGTCACTGCCCGAGCAGAAAAGAACCCAGCGTCACAGAGACGTTCGAATATCAGAAATTGGTTCGAGGTCAGGACCTCTGGTTAAACTACGGCAGCGAACAGGCGCGGGAGATACTGCGCTGCATGCGATGCCAGAGATCGTTTGAATCGCTGTCGGAACTGACCCTTCACATGATACGAACGAAACATTACGAGGAGATCGTTGGCAGCCACGGCAGCAACGCCTTCGTCGGTGAAACGACGACTCGCGAAAGGCAGAAACAGAACCTAATCGTTGTTTCCAATGAAGCTGCGTCCGTTTCACAGAGTCATCTGGCAGTCAATGGCACGAACAGGGCTCGACGCGTTGACAGCACGCGCATTGAGAAGAGAAAGCAGAGAGAGATGGACCAAGAACAAGAGAAGTGCAAGGTGCCTTGTATCTCAATGCAATCGAATCAAAGGGAAGTTACAATGAATGACATTGAATTCACTAAGTCTGAAGAGGTCGGAGCTGCAACGTCCTTAACAAACAGCGGTAAGACACGTTCCCTCTGCAGCGCTGTTTTCGAAACGGATTCTAAGCATATCGAAATGGAAGGACACGGAATGGTAGAAAACGGTCCTTTCGAATCGCAGTCGACTAATGACGAAGCCATCCTAAAGATAATTGACGATGACACTGTGAAAGTAATTGACGATGACACTGTGAAGGTAATTGACGATGTCACCGTAAAGGTAACTCTCAAGGTGATTGCTGATGTCATTCGCCAGATAGAGGACGATGACACCATAGAGTTGACTGATGAAACTATTCTCAAAGTGACTGATGATGCAACCATGAAGATAACCGAAGACACCATCATGCATTCAACCAACGGTAATCCTCTCAAGGTAAATGAAGATGCCATCATAACGGTAATCGAAGATGCCACCATAAAGGTAATCGACGATGCCACCAAAAAGGTAACTGCTGATGCCACCATAAAGGTAACAAGCGATATCACCGTAAAGCTAACTGACGATGCCACCCTCGAGGTACCTGATACCAACCTCGTGGTAACTGATAATGCAGTCATGGAGGTCACAGAAGATGTCACTCTGCAGGTAGAGCGTGCCACCGACGAGGTCACTACTGGTGCCATATTAAAAGTAACCGAATATACGAGTGTCTTGGATATAGAAACACTCAGCGTAACTGGAGTGAACAACGGTTCTTCCAATGATGAACTCGCGATGCAGAAAATAGTTGCAATAGACACCAATAGGAACAATGACGAAACAAATTCTATCAATAACGAAATAAGTGAAAATAATAACGAACCAATTGGTAACAATAGCGAACTAATTGGTAACAATGACGAATCAAATAGTAACAATAACTATTCAAATGGCAACAATGACGTCACAAATGATGACACTTACGAAACAACTGGTAAAAATGATGTATCAAATGATGACAATAACGAAGCGAATGATAACGAAATTCTTAGCAAAGCAGTTGTAGCGATTGATTTCCATGAAACTGATCCATCTTCGAATGATCGTTCGCGTTCGTCTGTCTGTTCAAGACAGATTGACTGCAGGAAAAGAAAAGATATTACTTCAGGTGCAACTAATCAGTTGTTTACGGATTCAGATGAATTTAAAGTTCCGACGCCTAAAAAGCCAAGACGAAGTCCCGTTACTTTTGAGGCAGAAAGCTGCACCAGTGGGTTAAAGGGAGGCCAGCAACCAACGATAGACGTCTGTAACAAATCTGTTCGGCCATCTAACCGCAGTTCAACAACGTGTGTTCATCTATCGTCAGGATATTCTTTGGCTGTGTCTCCTGTTGCGACAGATTATCTGCGTCTAAGAAGCAGAAGACAGACAAGGTTTTCTGGTTACATTGCAAACTCCTCATCTGCAGTGACAGGCTCAGAAACACTTTGCGCATCTCCTGAGTCAAATCCCAATCGCCTTGATGCTGACTTTCGAACTGAAAATACTGCTTCAGCAATTGACGCCATGCAGCAATTCATCGATAAAAGCTTTTCAGCAAGTTGTGATCTCTCAGAGTCAGAACCGTACAAGTGTAAGTCGAGGTCTGAGACTCATCGTGAGACACCTCTCGTTCCAAGCAGCGCTTCTTGCGCCAGTCAAGCTTCCTCAACTGGATGGATTCAGGGAGCTCGTAATAAGCGAGAGGAAGAACGTTGCCAGCCACTGCACAATGGAAGTTCGAGAGCAGAGCATTTGGATGATACATCAGCTTTCAAACGGAATAAGAAACATCTGTTTAATCGTGAGTTTCGCCGTTGGCGTGATTCTGAGTTTATCGATAGTGGAGGAGCTTCAAAATCAAATAAAGTCAAGTCAAGAACGAACTATTGTCATGACACCTTGCTCGCTGATTCAAACGATTACAGATCGTCGAAGGTCGACGCTGCTGATGATCAGATGAGAGCTGTATCTGCAGCAGCAACAACGCCTCAGGACATCGATCACGCAAATCCAGCTGTTCCATTACAGGAGGTAAAGGATGATGCAAGGACTGATTACTCTCAGGGATCATCTTTCCCAGCAGAGTTCACGGCCAGAGACGATGATAGGTTTTCAGAATTTGAAGACAACAGATATCTGTCAAGTTCAGCTCCGCCTTCGATCAGACCCGTACCTTCCGATGGTAGTCTTGACTCTGTGGCGCCTGAACCTAGGAGTGCCTCCTGTGAAGTGTACAAACCAGGTGAAAAAGAGTCCAGCGAAGGATGTCAGGATTTGGTTTGCCGTGGAACTGGCTTCCAAGACCTCGACGGTGTCTCTTGTCCTCCCACAGTCAAATATCGAAATCTTGACAATTGCTTGAATTCCGGATGCAAATGTAAGCAACTTCCGGAATCAGCTCAAGTGCAGAACAGGCGGAAAGCGACGAGAACATCGTACAAAGGTTCAGATGACTCACGAGAGAATCAACGACCTAGAGGTTCTCATGACCGAAACCAATCAAGTTCAATCAAGGACTTGATCAAGACGAGTCCTTACGTCTACCTACCGCTTGATCATTCAGCCATGTTCACCAAATATGGTACTTCTTCGTGGCCGACCAAAGAGACGCGGACTTCAAATAAATGCAGGTCCCAAAATCCTTCTCTGTCAAGGTCGCAGACTAGTTTTGAAACCCAGATGCTCGGTTCTATGTCACCCAAATTGGATTCAGCGAACGAAAGAAAAATAACTACCGGTGCCAATTTTACAGGTGAAAACGAAGGAAGGTGAAATACCAGTCAATTAAATACCGGTACATTTGCCATCATTTATATACGGCATACGGTCTATGTCCGCAATTATATAAGGTCTAGTAACTCCGCAAATATGAATATAATATATATAAATATACGGTCTAATATCCGAAATTGCATTACTCTATGATCAAAGGCATCGATAGACAACCTATGTAGAATTTGGTGCATATTGGTAGATCTAAACGATGGTGCAAAGTGTGAAAGATTGCGTTATGTCGTCAAAAATGTCGTACAGAGCCAGTGGCACTTTAATTATCTTTACATAAGAGAGTACAAACAGTTCCTTCATCCGTGATCGATTCAGAAAGCGGTTCCAAGTCACACAATTAAAAATTTACCCTCCCCTATAGGGCATAATCGATTTGTCGCAATTTTTTTATTTGCAAAGACAGATACCACAGATGGCGGTTGAATGCCGCGATGACGTCCTTGTCTTCATACAGAGACAACTTACGAAGAAGAGCAAGGTCGTTTCTAGGCTCTCCAGTTGCCGATGAACTCTATCATCTGTATCTCACGTATATACAAGTTACAAACATAGACAATTCTTTCAAGTGATCCTAGACTTGCTTTGCCATAATTATGATGATCCACAGCGAGATTTCCTTGGTCTATGAGTAAAATGGAAACTGGTTATGAAACAGCCACATCTTTATATAATAAATAGCCATTGCCATCCAACGAGCACAATGAACTACTCCAGGATTATTATTATTATTATTACCGAAATTTGATACCGCCCTTCTTCCAACATCTTTTACTCAGAAGTGCATACACACGCCTCGACGGCGCAACTGCAGCTGTACTGCAGAGCAATGGTGCACGAAGGATTTGCTCAAGGTCCCTACACAGTGACTGACGCCCCGGACGAGGCTCAAACCCGCACTCTCAGCACACACTGAACGCTTCGGGCTGACCGCTCTAACCGATCAGCCACTGTGCCATACCGCACATATATATGTATGGTATCCTGGAAATGTATGCCGCGAGGAAGAACAGCTCCAAGGAAAATGTTCACGATAGTCATCTCGCTAAGTTTAAGACTTGTCCAAATTCCTTCACGAGTCTGACACATGCTCCACCTTTGAATCCGGTAGTGTCAAAACATAAACCTGATATGTTCCCCTAATCCTCATTCATCTATGGTGTGTATAATTTCACGAGCCATAGCCATAGTAGCTGTTGTTCCATCATGGAGTTTTGGAACAGATAACAGTTTTATGACGTTTTGACCTGATACTAGAATGGGAAGCCTGTCAACTTTCTCTCTTCCAGGTGCTGTGAAGTCATACATGATCTTGCCATCCTAGAGTAGCATTAGCGGAACTGTGGGTCAAAAGATGCCTTGACTTCAGAAGCAAACTGGTGTCAGTGTTTGATTCTTGCTGTCCTGATCGCCCTGGAACTAATAATAAGCTCATCCACTTTCTGTGAATGTTTTCCACCAGCAGCCAATGATGAAAATACATAAGCAGCCTTAGAAAAATAAAAATCCTTTGGTCAAGTCCTAAACATTGTTCAAACTAAACAATATTTCAGATATAGAGCTTTCATGCTAATTGGCACCGAACAGTAGGTTGGAGAAAGAACAAAAAGTAACTTTAATATTTTACATTATGGATGGAAGCACCCTAATATATATATATATATATATATATATATTTGTGGTCTGTAATAACTGGGCACGACTTTCACGGATCGAGCAACCCTGCGAGTAAGAAAAGCATTACGAGTCCAGAGTTGTTGTGTAGGTTTAAGTCATTACTTACACAACTACTGTCCAGGTATAAGTATCCGGTTTAAAACATATAGGCCTACCGACAGAAGTTGTTGGGTTATTTCAAGGAATTAAGCTGCCTTTTAATATCAATCAATCAACAAGATTTGATATAGTGCCCCTTAAAGATACCTACTCAGAGGCGTTCGTAGCATACAAATTAGGCGTCCGTGGGTGGCGCCTGGGATAAATATGGAAGGGATATGAAGCGGCAACGTGGCAGCCAATCAGTGATCGTCTTTTATGATGCACTGCAAGAAATGTCTGTGATCGGCAATGTAATGAATAAACTGACATCCTGGTATTCGGAAGAGTAAATTTAAACGTATTATCACCGAAAAGATCATCTAAAATAATGCTACTTCAGTCAAATTCTTCCTGTGAACACATGTTATTTTAACTTATCTATATTGCACGTTCTATATACTAAGTCAATTGTTTGTTAAAAACAAGCGACTGCTGACCTACTCCAAAAGTCCCGGATGTAGTCACAGGCATAATCTAGGCCAATGACCCAGTTTTCGTTAGCTTCATATTCCTTCCATATTAGTCCCAGGTGGCTGTAACCGTGACTAATCCTTCTGTCTTCCAAGTTCTCACTGTAGCATATGCATAATTGTCATAGACCTCTATATCGAACCCTGGACGAATATTGACTTCGTGGCCCCCAACAATTTACGTTACAACTTACGTGAGCACTTGCTAATCGGCAAAGATTCCGTTTGAGTTACTCCATCCTTCTTCTTGCCTTATGGATAGATAGATGGAACGATTTGAATCAAAGGATCGATAAGTCGTTGAGTGTGCTCAGATGGAGGTATTTCCAAGGTCAATCGTTCATGGTGCACATATTGAACACTGACAGATTAAGGTTTTCATAATTCGCCTGGAGACCATCTGATTAAAAACTTCAACATGCAAGTTTACACTCTGTATCTCTAAAACATGAAGGTTGAGTTTTCTTCATTATGACGGATGATGCTGATTAGTGACATGCGCATTGATTTCAGGAAGTACAGCAACATCTGATGACGTACCAAATTGCACAGGTAAGCCCTATTTATAGATGCAACTTTGACCATTTGTACATTAAGACTTGAACTAAATTCTGACTCATGACAGTTTTCCATAGGTATACCCTTCATAGCGGACATAATGTCAAAGTCCAAAAGTGCATTTGACGTAAGGTATACATTGCTATTATGAACACCACGTTGTAACCATGCACGTTGGTCAACTCCAGGAAATGGAAATAATTGAGCACACGCGCAGAGGAGACTCGATGTTAAGAACGGTCATCGAAGGAAGAATGGAGAGGAGGCAGACAAGAGGAAGACAAGAGGAAGACAAGAGGAAGACAAGAGGCAGACAAGAGGAAGACAAGAGGAAGACAAGAGGAAGACAAGAGGAAGACAAGAGGAAGACAAGAGGAAGACAAGACAGGTAACGCTGGATCGAATGCTGACAGGTATAGATTTGTAAATGTTGATGATAAGGAGAGACCCAACAGCAAGAGGAGTTGCGACCCTGAATGCCAAAGAAACAGAAGAAAGCCTATACTCCATGGTGGACTTTGGCGGTATATACTTGTCACACTCCAGTCTCCACGAAGATTTTATAAAACTACGAAAAACTGTAAATGCATCTGGAAGGAAGTCGAACCGCATGATTGCGTCAAACCTTCGCTCAGAAATGAAACTCGACCACCCCCTGGACGAGGTCTTTATCGAATGCCACCTTCAGACACGCAGACCGGGTAAAAGCCAAGAAGGCATTCAGACCAGCGCGAATATTCTATATCGGATGCCTTGCGAGATGGGAAGCCAGTGCAAAGAATCGTGATATGTAGTCAGGTTGCAGCAGGGCAAAGAACAGCGCTTGGGGGAGGCCAACCAGGACAGAGCAGCAATGGTCAAGTCGGTGGAGTTAGTCGATAGAGGGCAAGGCTATATACACAATGCCAACGTATACCCAGTGCCAACTTGGCGCGGAAATGATTTACACAAAATAATATTTTTATTTCGCCTGAAGAGACATATACCTCAGAATGTCTGTTTTATGTCTTGTCAGATGCTGTTTTATATAGGGTAACACAAAACTTCGTTCACCGTTCTAAAAATGAATTTTCTCAGATATTTTGTCAGTGCATACATATAGTCAGATGAAAGATATTGGTACAAATTTGGCTTTGATCCGGTCCTTGGTTGCTATAAATTAAAGAGGACCGGTTTCCCGGAAAAAGCTGCCATGCGATACAGTTTGTTCATCATATTATCACTGTAAACAAGATATATCGCCTGTATAGACCATAACAATATTGGTATGCATATTGGCTATTAGCGTGCAGTATTTTCGATCTGCTTAATGAGAGCAAAGACTCTATAGGCCTAAGGTATAGATTGGGTAAAGCCACTGAAGTGTCCCAACTTCTATCGATCTCCACGCTCGTTGGAGGCAGCGTTTCAACTGATCGACGTTTATTGACTCAGGATCTTTATAAATTCTGAGAGACAAAATATGCAAGTTCTCAATTGGAGAGATGTCCAGAAAGTGTTGGTGGCTAATCCGGCTGCTTTACGCGCGACGGGAGTTTGTAGCCCAGCCACTTTGTCGTCACAGCTGTATCGCGTGCTCCATCCTGCTGAAATACTCTCAAAATCAGTGGCAACAAATAACTATCGTTTCATAACACTGCCGTTATCTCTCGAACGCATGGATTCGCATATTGCTCGAGAACGTTTGTGATGTAGGACTGCGAGTTCAATCTGGCACCATTTGGCACAAAATGAAGGCGTGGGAGGCCTCTGGCCGTCATCTCACCCCACATCATCACTCACGGACTAAACTTCATCTGTGGAGCAGACGGAACGTTCTCCTCCTGCAGTGAACCCCAAACTGTAGCGTTTTCTACATTCGGTATATAAAACACATTGAATGGCGACTCTTCGGCAAGCAAAACATTACACCATGGCATGCAGTCTTCCACAGTCCAGTGTTCATGCGTTCATGCATGGTCGTATTTTAATCAATTAAGGGTCTTGAATAATGGTTACGTCACAACGGTCACATACAGACATGAGCCAGAAACAAACCTCTCGCGCCGCAGTGTATGCACACTGTCACGTCATTTAATTCGACTTAACATTTTCAAGGTTATTTAATATTTGAGTCCCGTACACGCTTCACCGAGATATATGGCTTATAAGTTTTAAAACGGTAAACGAACTTTTGTGTCACCATATATATAGACTATAACAGAATTAACTTTATTGATAGGATCTTCCACTTAGGCCTATCTTTAGTCCGGACTGATCATGCTATTTTTAGTAGGCCTACAGTCTCATGAGAAGATTCTCAATTTTGACTGCATGGTCTCCTCTTTAGTCTAGACTTATAGCCTATACTCAATAGCCTATAGTCAATGAAATATCATTATTTAATTTCGATCTCCTTATTTCCTGCAGATGACTGACAAGGTCCAAGTTTTGGTCATCTTCTTTTTCAAGGTTGTTGAGACACGTGAAGTCATTAATCTGAGGCTAGATCTTCATTTTAGTTCATACACAAATGATCTGCCGTCACACTCAATCTAGTCAAATATACATTCATTTCCAATTCTATAACTGATAATCTGTGAGTTTTATCCTTAGCGTTGATTGATGATTTTAGTTCATTTCCTTGACATGATGTATTTGATATATAAGCTAAATCTTTCTATAGGTTGGTCTTCTTTTAGTTCAGCTGTTAAAAGTTTAGTTACTCATTGTTGAACCTTAAGTGTCTTAAATCTGCCACTTATTCCTCTCTTTCATTCAACGTTTCGGTCTTGACTTATTTATATAGCGCATGTGCATCTCTGATTTTATTATAGCTGTCATGTGTACCGTATAAACTATAGTCACGTGTGTTCCCTTGTTGACTGCCCGACTCTGAGATGATTCAGCAGCTTCTTCGGTAGCTTATAGGCAGTCCACGTCAGACCAAGTTGGTCTTTCGCGTGTTGTTCCTTGGCTGTCGTTTGTTCAAGTTCCGTGGCTAAAAGAGCCGCGCACGTTTTTCTCTTTTCTGTCGTTTGCTCTTGGCTGCGCATCGCATGCGTGGTTCAATTGAGCTGAAGGTGTCATTAAAATGTTAATCATAATCTCTCTCATCGATTAACAGGTACCTGCTGCAGGAAACGTCTGGAAACAGTCTTCGTCCAATAGCAGCTCTTCCATCCAGGTCCGTCGTCATGGTCACTTCTGATTGGCTTACGGATTGCGACGGTCCGGTCCACATCCGCCGGTAGGTCATCTCTAATGCGTCTGATTGACAGCTCGTGCCGCTGCCAATGAGCCACGCCCATTCGTCGCCGGTTGTAATGCAATGGGCTGATCCTGGCCGTGGAATCAGATGCCTTAACTGGCTGCAATTGCGTGGCCAGGAGCTGGAAATTTAATTGTATTTAAATGTAGCCTCTTTCGTCCGCCTATGTCTGTGTGTCGTGTGGCAATTAGCAAAGGGTGGTGTGCGTGCACTCGCCTTCTCTGACCCGCTACTGTCCACTCACTGTCCACAGCTTCGTGTCCAGCGGCTGAGACTTTCGACGGTGGTCGGTCGTTGGTCAAATAGTTTAGCACGGATTTAGCGGTCGTTGGTGTAGGCATTGAAAGCTTGTCACGCTGATCATGTACGCTACGAAGCGGCGAAGACGTAACGTCAAATCGTAAGTCATTTTCTCCAGCATACCGAATCTACTTTGCTATGACTGCGCGTTGATTGCTTTGAAATTCAAACTCGTCAATTGGTTTAACTATAATTATTGGCATTTCATGTAAATGATTCACTAACTTATTTTTCAAAAGCTCTTACCTCTATATATCAATAGTTATTTTCCCCGATATATAGACTATATAGGTTTGCGTTGCTCATGCATGCATGAAGTTCTGCGATTTGGGTCTGCGATATTGGTTCTTATATATAATTGTGTCGTATCACGGTAGCCCTTTCAATATTGCAGTTGCTAATGGCAACTATTAATATCAGCGTTTGATTATCACATGCTTAATGCACTTATTTGTTCTATTTTTGTTCCATTTGGACATAAAACAGAAAGAATATACTGCCCTACAAATTTGGTTCTATAACTCGATCCCTGCAAAGATTTACAACCGCGGTATATAGAGGCCCCTTATTCTGGTATAATATAGGGTACGTTGCCCGCGGGAATTACACATCGGAATTTCGCATGTCTTTATACGGAGATGACTGGTTCCTCAGATGGTCTTGACATTTCAATTCAAAAGACTAAAAACATAATGGAATATTTTCAGATTTTCAAAATAATTTAACCTAGTCTGTTCCTAAATTTGCTTCCTCAGATACAGGCAAAATTTGCTGTGAATCTGTAGCAGATTTCGAGTAATAAAATAATAATGTTAAAGTCCCGCTTTAGAAATTGTATATATTTGTATGCGGTTATGTACGCAAAACTACGTGTGTATGTGTGTATCTATGCATACATACATGTATGCATATGTATTACGTCTGTTGCTCGGTATTTACGTATGTAGGCCTATATTTATAAATATGGAATGTAGGCAAAATGTGTATGCTTGATTGCAGACATGTATGTATGTCATTAGGTCTCTATGCAATTCATCAATGAATTCATTCATTGAGGAGGTTTATATAGCACTCCTTGAAGGCCACGACTGCGGAGTGTTCCCAGACCAGACACGATTGAGATTTCAAGTTTTCATGTTGGCATTCTATAGTAACGCGAACACATGTCTAAGTCGTGTTTTTTATGTAGTTTGTTAATATTTCTGTTGTGTTCCATATCATAAATACAGCACCCATATATGAATAGCCAAAGATGTATATTATCTCTTGAGGAGCTATAGAAAGGAAAGTAGTCTGAGTCTATATGTTCCATACGCTGGAGCTGAATCAATTGCATGCATGGCAGGCGGGTTGCAGAAATACTCTGACGCCCATGTCGATGAATAATTTAGCGAACACTATGCTCAAATTAGTTTGGCAGATACCACGTATACTGATTATCAAAGAGATTCTATATAAATTATTAGACAAGTCTGATTCCAAAGGTATATATCTATAATTTGTCTATACACATGGTCTATTTGAGTGCTATAAATAGATACCTCAATCGATGCGTATACCGGCAATGATTACTAACTTAATGATAATTGTATCTTAACTTTTGAATGTGAAAGTGTCATTAAACGTCTTAAGATGTATCAGAGATAGCAGGTGCTGTGGTTACGTATGATGCAAGTGAAACAAGCAACGATGTGGAATCTGTAATTGTAAAATTAACGCGTCATATATCGCTGTATTAATTTCTCAATTTGGCCCCTTCTTCATCTGTGAAGAAATAAATGCTTATATATATATGGTATCATAATATGTCATATATAACGTAAGCGACATTATATATATATGTATTGTTGTGGTATAATTTGACAAGCATGTAAGCAACGGGTTTGAACAGATTGCATGCTTTCGCAATATATAATTATGGAGTAAATGGACTGTATATAAAAATTATACTTATGACCGTTGACATGCAATCATTTACATATGACTGGCATTTACAAATATGTATACTTAATATAGTATGCATACACATATATACATGTATGCTACGTCTGTCCAGACGACCATCGGTTTGTATTTATTGAAGGAACCATGTTACGATGTTAAGAGTAACGATGGTCGGCGCTTTAGATCTATAGTTGCTTAAATTCTTTTATATCCTGTAGGATTCGGCATCAGCTTGAAAATAATATTGTTCGCTGTGATTCTTAATTCTGTCATCCATCCGTTAATACATCCGTCCATCCATCCGTCCATCCATCCGTCCGTCCGTCCGTTCGTCCGTCTGTCTGTCTATCTGTCTATCTATCTATCTATCTATCTATCTATCTATCTATCTATCTGTCTATCTATCTATCTATCTATCTATCTATCTATCTATCTATCTATCTATCTATCTATCTATCTATCTATCTATCTATCTATCTATCTATCTATCTATCTATCTATCTATCTATCTATCTATCAATTCATCTGTCAATCAATTCATCTATCCATCCACCCAACCATCGATCCATCCATCAATCCATCCACCTACCCAAACTGCACCCATCAATCAACCCATTCCTTCATCCATCCATCCATCTATCCATCCATCCATTCATTCATAAGTTCTAATTTGAAGTGCATGGGAGGCTGTCCCATGAAGAGTGTTTATATTATAGACTAATACCTGAGAATGATGGAAGTGAATGATTCGCTGATTAGGGGAACGTGCGACCTCTATACAGGTCTTCGCTAGCTGAAGAGCGCAGCTTTCGTCGACTTGCAGCCATGATTGACTCGGTATACAGGAACACGGAGTTCTCTTATATATTTCATGGTTGAACCGACCATCGATGCTCTCAGCCGAAGGCCATCAATGGTCTTGAATCTGATGTAATATAATAAGAGAAAGTTCAGCGTCTCTCGCATGCAGGTTGAAACGCGAGTGAACGGTTTCAGAGCAGCAACAACCATGCAACGCAGTTTATATAGGACGGACTGATTCCGGACAAATTCCGAACTTCGGCAGGCATTCAAAGAGAGCGTTACAGCAGTCCATAGCATTTCAACATGTGATTATTGGTTAGATGTCCTGTGAGGAATTAATTCAGGCCTGAAGGAGAGATATTATTATTGGTTATATATGTATAGGTGTTCGTTCATCATCGGATGAATTTTTGTGTTGCCTTCCTCCAATCTCTTGAACTGCATGGCTCTCATTGCTCGCGAGTAACGTACCTCTGAAAGTCACGGATTGCCTCTCAAGCTGGTGCATGAATCGCCTGTTCAGTTGGAAAGATTTTTCTCTCGTTCCTAACTGCATGCATGGATGGTCCTTGTGATGCAATGCGTCACATGCAAATCACTGGAACCATTCTTCATAGTTGTCTCTGGCTAAGTTTTGACAGTCGCATTCGTCTCACTTACGTATAACCAATTAGACAAAGTGCCCGTATACCAACACTAACCATGCCTATAATCGTCACTCTCACACATGTAGACCCATCTATTCGTTCGTTCTTTCGTATAATGCGGTAATTGAAGTATACTTATAAATCAAAACTGTTACAAATGGTTGGTGCACCGGTTGGCCTGAAATATAGTATACTGCATTCATTGAATATAGCGCATATATATATATTATGTATATATATATACATATACATATAAGTATATGCATAAATAGCAGAGGTCATTTTGGTTATAAACTAAGTCATGCACTCTTCATACAGATCGGTTTCATGTTGGCTGAAGAAAGCGAACGGCTGTAAACTGCAGATTGAACGGCTTTTTGAACTGCGCTATTTAATGTCACTTCTTGCAGTGAAAGCATTAGTAATATTATCTCGTCTATATACTGAATGATATATGGGTCGGTTTCACCCAGACGGGTCACATCTGCTGCTAACAAGTCCGCGCATATGTATAAATACATATATATAAATATATGAAATATATATATATATGGTGCATATATATATTGCCTGAGCTTTATAAAAGGCCCATCATTTTGCAATGTGGCAGCCATCGGTGAAGCAGTGATGTGTCGTATTGTTATATATACATAAGAATTTTTACGGTGCATGCGTCAAGCGTATATATATATATATATATGTATCAATTATGTATATCTATAGCTGGGCCGAGTGCCTTTGGTCAGAGGATTGAATCTCGTGCCACTACAAAGCTATGCTGTCAGCCGATAAATTCGAAATATCGATGGCATGTTTTGGTCACTGCATGGCTTCGAAACACTTTTATGTTGATTGGTGGGGAGCAGGTTGCGTGGCACTCCGACGACTACGCTCGTTCACTTACCTGCACATTACCTGTAAAATGTATACCTACGCACCCGAGTACATATATGTATATATGCAATCAAACAGGCAGCGTGCATAAACACATATGCTTGTATGTATTGATATATGCATGGTATACGGGTCATATGCATGGACCATGTATGTGCCTGTGTTGGTGTGTGTAAAGGAGCGGTGTTGAGTGAATGGTGAATAGATGTTGATATATCTTAAATCAGTGGTTAATTGTGTGGTGGGTCTTCAGAGTCGGCGAGATAGCTGAAATGATATTCAGATGACTTTAATTGATCAAACCTATAGGGATCACTTGATTTCTACGAAGACAATGGCGATGAAGATGCTGCAGATTATGATGGTCATGTGAAGATGATGATGAAGATGGTAATGACCATGATGACTATGACGATGATATTGACGATAATGACGATGACGATGCTGCTGCTGCTGTTGATGATGATGATGATGATGATGATGATGATGATGATGATGATGATGATGATGATGACGATGATGATGACGATGACGATGTCGATGACGATGGGGGTGGTGGTGATGACGATGGGGGTGGTGGTGATGTTTGGGTTTATTAAGAATAGTTAAAGTAAATCAACTGCATTTGGTACAAATTATGTTAACTATGATGTCAAGAAAATGCGAATCACAGACTATTGCACACGTCCAATGGCCAAGAACTCGAATCCCTAAAAACTACTGAAGCACTCGGTCATGAATAGCTGAATTTTTAAGGTAAATACTAAGGTATACATGAGATCATTAAATGTAAATAATGATTTCAGTGCAAATGTTCAACCACTTATGATTAATGTATGGACCTTGGACATCTACCGACCAAAACGTAAATATCTACGATGCTCTATTGCTCTCTAGTACTAATAGATGAAGATGTGGTAGAATTACACTTTTTCCGCTTCGTTGCACTCCCTTGCGATATTTTGGCCACGTGATCACCTAAGGGCAGTAGACCCCTTCAGACATGCAGATTGGGTCAAAGTCAAGAAGGCAGACCAGTGCGGATATTTTATATCGGATGCTTTGTGAGATGGGAAGCCAGTGCAAAGAAATCATGATATAGTCCGGGCTGCAGCAGAGCGATTAACGGACTGTCAGCGCTCGTGGTAGGCCAACCAGGACAGAGCAGCAATGGTCAAGTCGGCTGGTAAAAAAAGACATGGACTAGTGTTGCAGTAACGTCATGCAATAGGGTATGAGAATAAACAGTAAATGATCGTCGATTTTAAAATTCCAAAACCATTTTAATCCTGACATATTTATCCACAAATGTGTAATTTATGAACGTCCTTGTTATAAATGTACGTCACAGTGACGTCTTAAATTACAAAGTTAATGCGCAGGAGGAATTTGATCAGCTGGTCGTTGGTTTACTTCTATTGGCCAATGACGCACGCTTGTATTGAGGCCAAAGGCGTACACTTTGAACGCACCCTGTATAGTCTGATGTTATTCAGGTATAAAAATAAATTCGAAGTAAATTCATGGCGGTTTATTGGCAGCATTTTAAAAAAGTTGAAAATTCTACAGATATATTATAAGCAGTCTTTAATCCTTGAATTTTGAAGAAAAATGATGTCATTATGACGTCATTGTTAGACTACTCGAGCTAGCATATTTTTGCACTACTAGATAAATATGCATGGCAGGATTAAAACTGTTTTGGAATTTAAAATTTCCGGGCACAGTGTAGTATGCGAGGAAAGGCTATAAAGGAAAAGCTCTTGGCACATGTAGAATAATCCCTAAGTCTCGGACAGATTAAGTAAGGTAATAAGCGGAAAGGTTTCGGCCACCAAACTCCGGTAAACACCCGCAAGTCGTCTTTGATCATCTATAGTCAGGTGAATTGAGTTTTAGTTGCGTTGGGAAGAAGGCGGTTGGAGCCCATCACAGCCATTCAGAGATGGCATCCATAGCACCGAACATCCACCGAACAAGAATAACACGCGACAACATTTTATTAATTTATTAAATAAGTCATTAGAGAACACCAAAACAGAGTCCAATCCGCACAATTATTTAGGAAAGTTTGACCTATAAAAATAATGAAAATTACACCAAGCAGTAATATAATCTATAACCGATCTGGGCTATTTATTCCATGACGTGAATATCGTCTTCAATTTCATTTACGATTTCTAAACTTCAGCATGAAGATTTAATTTCCATCAACCGAAATCAGTCATATAGAAAGCGGCATTTCGCCACTGGTAAAACAGTGAACATTTACCGCAGCGTAGCCTATATGTGGGCATATATCGCAAATTAAATGGACCACACCCCGCCATTAACTTCTGCAATCGAGGACTCTCTGAATTGTGTGGCAGAGAGGCGCTGAGGATCTTTGTCATCCGGCGCTGGATCTGTATTCCACCGTCTGCACTGATTGACCAGGAAAATTGTATGAAAAAGCACGGGAATTATCTCTCCCATTATTTCGCCAACTTTTCCGCGCCGTCTCCAGCATGGACTCGTGTTTGCCTATCGATTATTCGTCGGCGTAGGAATACGCCTAATTGGCCGAATTACTCGTCCACCTTCTGAGACCGATACCGTGCGCATGATTTTTGACAAGATGTTGTCTCGCCGGGGAAGAAATGCCGCCCTTTCCCTTCGTCCGCTCGCGTCGTCGTCGTCGTCGTCTTTGCCAAACAAGGGCTAATGCAGCTAAGATTAAGTCGCCCTCCTGTCTAATACAGGTGTTGCATGACTGCTGCTAATTTTTAGTGGATTTCAGATCGGGAGAAGGTATTAATGAGCAGAGAATATATGCTGATTATCTTTTTTGTTGATGTCACCTTTGTCCGACGGGTCATCCGCACGCACGCAAACCATCGCCGATATAATATACAGAGCACGGGCGCAGCCGAAAGGTTGTTCCGAGTTCCTCGAGGAGTTGTGCAACGGTGAAGGTGGGGCAGTCGGTACACTGCTTTAATTATTTATGAAATGCATGCCCGATGAACCCCGACGCTGTAAACCATCGATCTCACCAGCGCATACGTGGAACGGTTCCGTTCGGTCTTCGCTGTCTGGAACGGTGCCATTCTCGCGTTCCTGCAAATTACCAGAACAGTTTTTATTCTTTTATATATATATATATATATATATATATATATATATATATACATATGCGCGGCATGAAGCTCTAATTTGATTCTCTTTGTTGCGGGTTGGTAACGATGTCAGGTGACTTATAAGGCCTAAGTCAGGTCCTGAGCAGTGATTCTGTGAACCATTGGGTCGTTGATGAGTGCATATAAGGCTTCTTCAATCTGTCTTCGACCTATTCTGGTTCAAATTTCGGTGTTGCGTGCAGCCATCAGATCCTGTTTCTTCATTGTTGATATCGTCTGTGCATTGAGGAATTTCAGATCGACCTGTGCTGTATGTAAGCCTGCTTTATATATGCCTACACCGGGCGCGCTGCTGCTGCTATAGTGCCGGCCAATAAATTTAACCTTTGTGCTGCGATGGGCCTTATATATAAGGCCTATCGCCGGTTTATCGATAGTAATCTATAGATTACTATCGATAAATACAGAACCACCAATCAGATCATGTATGGTATACACATTCTCAATATTTCATGAGTAATAGCTATAGTCTGTCTATGCTCTGTCGAGCCGAGACCAATTGAGATGAACCAGGAAAGTCAGTCCATGTGAACAGAACAAAACCGAGACAAAACCCGGGTATGCAGGTATATTGTATAAGCCCATGTATACCCATATGAGACGAGACCAAGATCGGGGTTTCATCAGATGCTGGCTGTTGTCCTTTGATCAGATGCTAACCTTTCTAACTTCTGTTGGATGGTCATAAGCAAATAGCGATGAAATACTCACTGGTTGGTCGATTGTCAAGAACTCAGGACGCGTTGGATATAACTTTATTGGCTTGTATATGCACACTGTGGCGTATGCATGGGAAATTTTAGTGATGGATCAAGATTTTACTTCTGACCTTAACACTCAGAATAATTGGCGTCGTACACTATACATTAACTCCGTCTTTCTTACAGAAATTGAGCATTCAGTTTCTGTTCTTGTATCTATCAGAGGAGTCAACAATGTTTTTCATGCATGTGAGATCACAGAACTCCATTTAGTAGACCTATATATGGCTGCACGTTTAGTGTTGATATATAAACGATATATAGTTAATTTATTGTTGGCTTGCTGTATGGCATTAGCATGTACACCTATACTCTTCCAACTCTGGAGTAGGCCTACTGATGGTTTGCCACTGAGAGTTGAACTTCTAACAGTTTGTTTTAAAAACAACATTCCGGCGCCTATAGAGCTATACTTGTCGGAAAAGAGAAACACCAATGCCAGTACACCGTTTTTTAAGTGTCTCAACTTGCCATCTCGTGGAATACCCAACGAATATAGAATTCTTCTAGATGTATATACAAATCTGTTAAACAGCGTTAACGTATAATGTGCTGTTTATATATCTGCACTTTGAATTAAATTACTAGACCAATAGGTATTGTTCTGTGATTGAATTGTGGTACATTGGCTTTTTATTTATAGATGAGTTCAGATATGCAAATTGAACTCCGCCAATAAGCAATGACGAGAATCCAATTTATAAATAAACGTCCGGACTTCAAAGTGGCGGCTGCGTACGCTGTATTTCTCTTGAACTGAAAATGCTCCAAATGATAGGTTTAGCGTTGTATTAATGCACCGGAACCTTTTTATCGACAGCGCGAGCACTTGGGGGCCGTTCGACCGGTCCCATTGTTTCCACGCTGCAGCCCAATCTTTTCCGTCTGATTTTTCGAGATAAACACACAATAAATTTGCCTCTCCCGATTTGGTCTCGCTACCTCGCTGAACCTGTCATTTCAGTCCTCGGCAATTACAGGTTAGCGGCCGAAGCGCAGCACACAATAATTTAACGTGAAAAGAGATGGGGCACCCACCTCCTCTCCGTAGTCGTGGTATACGAGTATGGTTTTTGCTGGCTATATTTGCTTGATTGAGAGCAGCGGGGAATTCGGCCAGGTGAAAGCTGGCTGGACGGATGACTGGGCTTTACTACAGTTTGGTTGGCCACCGTGGTCATACAGCCTTGGATTTGACATCTGATTAGGTATAATTTGGGGGCATCTGGACGACAGCTAATGGCCCTTATTTCTTCTGGATGGCGTGAAAAGAGAGGCGTGTAATTGGCTGCCACAAAGAGGCTGCTCCGATCGTCGTTATAGGGACGTTCTTCCCCTTCTGAGGAATGAGGCCAATCTGTCCGTTCTGCTCAGTGGCTTATGTCATTTCGTTCTCTTCTTGTAACCCTTTCGAACTACTTATCACATACGAGTGTAGTTCTATAGACTGACTGTCTTAAGGAATTAGTCTTCTATATATTGACCTACATAGCTGTACAGAGTACACGGGCTGGTCTTGGCGCGCCATCGGTTAATGCTTTGTGCGGTGGACATCGGCGCTATAGAAGTTATTAGTTAAAATTACAATATTTGTGACTAATGTACAGATGACCTTGTGTCAGTATACAGGTGAAGTCCATGTCAACTATACTATAAAGACCTCAGTCTGAGCATCGTTTTGTCTCTGGTTGGAAAGTGCCAACAGCAAATCTGACCTAATCGGGATACATGTATTTTATAATGTATTGCATAATATTGTTCAAAACATTTCATACTTTTACGACCCTAGACTTCAACGCCGAATAAGGGCCGTTCCAGACGTTTTTCTATTATTTTTAAACAATGCTAAAGTCCCTGAAGGATCGTATGTTATGGTTTATGTACCTCAAAGCAATAATTCCTATTAACATTTCTGGATCACTGTCTCTGTAACAGAGAGCATAAAAGGGTCGTATCAATGACTTCGATATGCGATTATGTATTATTTCTTAGACTTCACCTGGTAGTTGGTATACATTTTCTTCTCTAGAGGGGCGTTTAAGGATATCTGGGAATGTTTTTTAACGACATACATGTAGGTCACTACATGTAAGATCACGATTCACCAGTTAAAGCAAAGTCAAGCTTATCGATAAGCAAATATAGATAAATAAATATTACTTCAGTAAATATTGAAGAACATGCATGAAGAAACTTCGAACAGCAACTGCCCAAAAACCAATATGGGCGTCGCTAAAAGACATTGTCGCTTCGGCAATAATAATGCTAACATAAGGCGTAGAATTATCATGAGGAAAAATCAATATACAAAATTGAAAAAATTCAGTTATGTTCATATATAATATATTAATATATATGCTTATGTATGTAAACAGATATAGTATTTTAAGTTGTTGAGTTCGAAGGCTGATTATCACTCTGAGTACTACAACAAATTGCAGATGATAGATTGCCTCACACCAGCAATCGTCTTGATTGATTATGGTGATGCTATTCAAAGACCCAACATAACTGCATCTGTGCTCTGTCTCTAATTTATCTCGTCTGCTCCATCTCAGCCTACAGGGTTCCTCGCCGTCCCAGACCATGGTTTTTTCATTACCGAAGTATACCTAATTACTGACCACTGTCCATCCAATTTGGTCATTTCCCCGAAGTACACGCCTCTGTCGGCCAATTGTTACGGATCTCGCGGCGTATGACCATGACTTAGCCTCTGGCAACGTCCACTTAACGGCGTTCATTTTACAAATGGAAGACAACAGAAATACTGACTGAATGGGACCTATGCAATACATGCTTATATGGACTACACAAACCAAGAAATGGGATTCCACCAGCGAAGATGAAACTTGTGTATCGTATATACATTGACTTAAAAGGATACATTTTTGTCTCAATGTCTCCCGCCGATGACTTATCGTTAACTGCAGTATGGAGAATTTCTCCGTGAAGTTGATATCTGTTTACATGAAAACAAATGAAGAATGATGATGCTCCTTTAAGATAATATAATAGGTCAATACAAATGATCTAATTATGGTCCATTACCGCTGAATAATTCGATGCCTTTGGAATGAATTGACAGTATTGTCCTCCAATCATTGTAAGATTGACGATGCATGCAATGTGCTGCTTATCACCGCAAGTGGACAGACTGTACATACGGTGCATCATAGCATAGCATAGGCTGCATAGCATAGTATGGTATGGTATAGTATAGTATAGCATAGTACGGTATAGTATGATATATTATGTTATGTTATGGTATAGTATGGTATGGTATGGCATGACATGACATAGCATGACATGGCATGGAGTAGTATAGTATCGCATAGCATAGTACAATATGTCAGATTGTGATGTTTTGATTATCATAATATTTCATTGTTTTGATAAATGTGGCCTCATACTAAGATTTAGGTAAATAAGTCAGTAAGTAAGTATATTCTTTATTAAAATTGTCTGCGAACGCACAGCATGTACATGAACTGAAATACAAGCGATAACACAAAAAGTTAGAAATAAATAAGATAGACCAACTTCAGGGAGAACATAAGCTTGTCACACGACCGAGGTCCTTTTGCTAAAAGCAACTTCAGGAAAAGCTACCTCTAATTTTTGAAGTCCTGAGGGATGCATGCATGTCTCAGATACAAAATTTTAGTGATAGAAATGTTTGAGTTCTTGTTGTTTCCCGTGCGGAGACACCAACCAACCATTCAGTTAAATTTGCCACTGTCGTTTTAGGCATGCCAAATCGCCAATCAAAGACCCGCCAAAGAGTAATCCAAGCAAAAGACATCGTGAGCGGCTCAACTCAGAGCTCGAACTACTGGCGAGCCTTTTGCCATTTGAGCAGAGTGTTGTGTCGAAATTGGATAAACTGTCCATCCTACGACTAGCAGTCAGCTACTTGCGCACCAAAAGCTACTTCCAAGGTAGGTTCTGCGATGTGCACTTTATGTAGCACTACAAATCCAACGACAGTTTGCATGCAGTGTCAGCCGTGATATATAGTATATATATATATATATTATGTGCCGCAAGAAGGAGCAGCATACGTGTATACCTGTATACTGCATTGACATTTCCAATACGCCTCGCATGACTTATCATGACCTATGGGAGCAGTCGGCAGTGAAGTAATGTTATGAAAAATGCATGAGAGAATAGATACTCTATGTATTGTAGTCTATAGATATAATGTATAATTTCAGGTTGAGTATGTTACGTGTCTTGTAACAAACGTTTTATAACATCTCATTCCTTTGAAACCTTATTATAATTATTATTATTATTATTATTATTATTATTTGTTATTATTATTATTATTATTATTATTATTATTATTATATTATTATCATTATTATTATATTATTATTATTATTATTATTATTATTATTAATCCTTGTGACATATTATTACTTCGTTATTTGTACTGTGTTTCATTGCGATTATCATATCGCATATATGATTATACGCACCTCACGTATCGTTGAGTCCTGGACACGACAGCGTTTGAGTATGCCCAGAATTGATCCTACCATCGATGATGATGGATGATGATGACGACGACAACGATAATGATGATGCTGGTGATGAATGTTGCCTTTGTTTAAAAACAGATAACAAATAAAGCTGCAGCGCATACGCCATGGGGTAGCGGGTGTTTGGGGAGGGGTTTCTTCTGCTCAGGGCAGTTCATCTAAGCCTACAAGGTAATACATAGAACCTATAGCATATAGAGGCGCATAAATATTCATTTGTTTGGTGACATGCGGAAGATTACGGGTTCAGTTTTCTCAGAAGGGTCACGAACCCTGGTGTATTAGTCAGTATGACAGTAATCGAGCTCACTCTGTCGTCGAGGTTCGTTTGTTACGGAATGACTGCGCCCAAGACGTGGTGGCATTCGGGTGATGACTTACCTCTGCCGTGGCCCTGTGGGCAGATTTTATGGGGCAGAATTGAATTGGCCTGACAGCAGAGGTGTTGAGGGCGACACGCTTGCCCCGGGGGAAGCGCGTAACAAGAGCCTGAACGCACAGATTCAAGGATGGGGTTTGAAAAAGATGTCACTTGTACCTCCGTGGAATAACTGTCGACTAATAGCTTGGAATTACGGTGCTGTCGTTTTCACATACGGGGTTTGATTGGTGTTCGGGTCGCCTCAAACACTTCACCGATTCTTCTGTTTCACGGTGACCACTGCTTTGTCCATGTGTCCATTGTTGCAGTGCCTGGATTGAGTTGGGGAGAATGCCGTCACCCGATTCCGTGTGTCCAAACTCAATTGAGTGGTCAGTTGGGTGGGCGACGTTGTGGTGAAACCTCCCCAGGTCAGAGGTCACTGATCCTGACACAATAAGAGGGTTTTTGACTACACGTGCTGATGGGGACTCCGACCATGCACACGCTGTGTCATACCATAACGACAAAATACTGACTGCTCACTTTGTATAAGGCATTAATCCATACCTGAATGGAATGCCAGTATGCATTACGTATACCAATTAAGAAGATAAGATTTAACGATTGACATTCAACCAAGTATGCATGCATTCACAATGCATGCATACAAGCACATAGACATGTATGCATTCATACATACATTCCAACATACGAAGGCAACACAAATACATACATGTATACACTTACATTATGATCATAATTACATATGTATACTTACAATATACACAGTATACAATACAACCCATGCACGTTTGCCCGCCCACAAAAGCACATTCTCATGCCTTTGTCCATACATGAATTATACACATGCTCACGTCCATCAATCCATTCATCCATCCATCAGTATTCCTTCATTCAAGCACAGGCATTCATACATACATGCATACATACATTCATTCGCATAGATACTCACCCGCATATATATATACATACATATATATATATGTAATATATGCATGCACGTGTGTCGGTGTGCACGTGCGTGTCTGCGTCGCTCTTGTTCTCCTGTGATGGATGTGATTCGGAGATTTTATCTTGTTTGCGTTTCAATCGATTGTGGCCGATCTGTTGGTTTGCGTGGAACATTAGGAAGACTTTTATGGTTTCTAATTCAAAACTGCCATAACCAATAAAGATGGCCACATACATTGCGCCCACACAGCTATCAGTTGGGGGTTGCACGGCTTTCCTTTTGACATGACGACAGCACCGAAGCCGAGAGTACGATGACGCTCAGTTGGATACTGCAGCCATGGCAACCGGTTCAGAGAACGTGGTCAGATAATTCGGCATCTGCGCCAAAGACAGGCTTCTTTGGGTATTGGGTGACGAGGTGAATATCGCTACAAAGAAGTCTGTTGGAAAATAAGTCAGTCTGGGTTTGAGTAAGTTTGGGCTTGAGCCAGTTTCAGTTTTAGTCGGTCTTTATTTGAATCAGTCTGGATTTGAATAAGTTTTGGTTTGAGTCATTTTTAGTTTGAGTTTGAGTCAATCTGGGTTCAAATCAGTCTGGGTTGAATCATCCATGGGTTTAATCAGTCTGGGTTTGAGTCAGTCTTGGTTTGAATCATCCATGGGTTTAATCAGTCTGGGTTTGAGTCAGTCTTGGTTTGAGTCATCCATGGGTTTAATCAGTCTGGGTTTGAGTCATGCAGTCTCAGTTTGTTCACTATTCAAGTGCGTCCTTTTGTTTCGTCGGAGTGATAACGCCTTTGAAACGTGAACTGTGAACTTGAACAGGTTTGCCTAAAGGAGAACTTAAGCTCGGTCAACCATACTCTTCTGTATATTATTTAGGTTAACCTGTATATATGTACGTAGAAGTGCAACTATACATGCATGTTGCTGAGTATTTCCATGCTCTTGTAATATTTTACATGAGAACTTCCTGCAAGCTAACCTGAATAACCTACATATACAAAACATATAATAAGTCAGTTAATCCTCGGACAAGAACAGTTGACGTTTCATATAGCTATAGACATAAGTCTTCGTAGAAATATGCTCAAATGCATATATACATGCATGTATGTATGCATATACGCATAGCATTACATAGACACATCCCATGCATACCTACACACTTATTTACATCTATATCCTACGTACTTATTTACTGCTGAGATTTGTAGAGAATCGATCGCTATACAGGTACTATAGAAGGCAACTGAATCGTTTTGCAAATGAAGATAACCTTTTTAAAACGTTGAGACTGATATATTCTTAGCTTTTCCATTTGTATATCACGTTTAGCCTCATGTAGGCAGTTGGAATAATGTATATGGTCGATTTCTAATGATTGGCAGGTTCAATTGATGACGCTGTGGTCATTTTTACCCAGAGTGCATCCTGAATATCTTTACGGAGTTGTTTTGGAAAACGAATATCGATGAGACAATGGTGGATTTAATTTCTGTCTACTGGGAGGCAGTGGAGCTAAATGAGAGACGACAGTTTAGCACTGGTTATGGTTACCGATTGTGAAATCGATAGTCTTAATTTAGATTTAATGAGGTGTCAATTGCCTCATTACACAGCCCACGGATTTACGGAAGTGGCATACGGATGGAGGGAAGTCTTTGGTGTTAGCTCTTTCGGACCGATGTCGCCCAGACCGCCCATTGTGGTCCGAATTAATCGTCCGCCTTTGATCTTTGAGTGTGGCGCAAGCAATTTACACGGCACTCTGGCACGGGACATTGTAGCGCCGACAATGCGCTAATCAATAAAGCTCCGGGGGGGCCACAGGCCTCACACCCTGTCCGTTCAGGACGTGTCTGATGGTCGGAGCTCAGGGTATACTTGGAGCTGGGCGCCTGTAAAGTTTTATTGCGCTCCGATCTCTTGTGTACGTTGACTTCAATGGAGGATCTGTTGACATATATCTCGTACTTCGTTGGACTTCCGCATGTTACAAGTACCTGCTAAGTAGGCGAAAAGCCTTTGAATTCTAAATCATTCCTCTGTGTCTATTTCCCGTCACTTTCAGATTAGCATATGTCGACCAGTTCCGACGGTTAAATAGTCCATCTGATTGTTCACCTATATACGGTATGCATGAGACCCCCAGTTACATTAAAATATGCATTAAAATCATGAAAAGTACTATATATAATGTATATGTCTATTTCATGCATTTGGTTCCGAGAATTTTAGAGTTACTGAAATAACTGAGGGCGTTTAATAAAATTCAGGTGTCAACGTGATTCTGAAGAATATTATTATTCCGTTCTTTGTTGTCTCTGATCAAGATAAATCCTGCGTTCATTGACGTAGAAATAATGGATGTTTCTGCTCGTGTGTACAAAAATACTTCGATGGCGTCGCTGTCTTCGCTATTGTCAATTGTCGCATCTCATTTCTCAATAGAGCAATATACACTAGTGTTCGACCGAACTTCGTTTACCTTATCGTTTTCGGCACCAAAACTGCAAATTTATCGGTCGGTCTCTAATATACACTGACCATCTCCCGTCTCGCCAATGCTTTCAGAGCATACCAATTCATTGCGTTGCATTCTTGGTTGTGCTCCATCTTACTTGCGTGATCTCTGCTACCCAGTGTCTGACGTTGCAGCGCGTCATGGCCTCGCTCTGCGACGAGAGGTGAGCTTCTAGTTCCACGTGCTCGCTTGGATATTAGGCAGCGTCGTGCTTTCTCAATTATTGTGGACTCTTCAATATGGAATGATCTCCCATTTGAGCTCCTATCATTGTTTGTGGCTCAACCGTCACATTTTCAATAGTCCCTGAAGTCTATTTTATTTAGAATGAATGAATGAACGAACGAATGAATGAATTTTACACAAAACTCTTCTAAGTTTCAACTGTTGATGCTGTTGCTCGGGTTGTAGCTGCTGCTTTTTCAATATTATCGTTGTCGATCTAAATGTTACTCTTGTCAGCATTGTTCTTGCTATTATGATGTATGCGTCATCTTAACATTAACGTAGCGCACGTTTGTACCCTCTAAGTAACATATCGAACAAGCGTATTGTAATGCCATTTCCATTTCCATTTCCGTTGTCATTGATGTCTGCCATTGCCACTGCCATTTGCTTTTCCTTTTCCATTACCATTGCCACTGCCATTGCATTTGCCATTGTCAGGGCATCTTGCCATTGCCGTTAATGTCAGCCATTACCATTGCCATTGCCATTGCCATTGCCATTGCCATTGCCATTGCCATTGCCATTGCCATTGCCATTGCCATTGCCATTGCCATTGCCATTGCCATTGCCATTGCCATTGCCATTGCCATTGCCATTGCCATTGCCATTGCCATTGCCATTGCCATTGCCATTGCCATTGCCATTGCCATTGCCATTGCCATTGCCATTGCCATTGCCATTGCCATTGCCATTGCCATTGCCATTGCCATTGCCATTGCCATTGCCATTGCACTGCCGCTGCCGCTGCCAATGCCAATGCCAATGCCAATGCCAATGCCAATGCCAATGCCAATGCCAATGCCATTGTCATTGTCATTGTCATCGTCAACGTCATCGTCATTTCTATTTCCATTTCTAGTGCCATGCCATGGCCTTTTCCATTGCCATTTGCTATTGATGTTTGCCACTGCAATGGCCATTTCTATTGCCATTGCCAGTGTCATTTCAATTACCATTGCCATTGCTGTTTGCCATTGCCATATTGAGTGCAGCGTGCTAGCGATGTCATGCCACTGTGAAAGCGATTTAAGAACAGAGTGACTTTCGAATGAAATATAGTCACTATACGGATCGCAGCTCTCACTCTTTTTGCTGCCGTTGAGAATGATAGGAGTTGATTCGAGACATTTCCTGTCTCTCGATCAGAGCAGAGAGACGATGCCTTGCGATGGTGCCCTGGGATGGTGCCCTGCGATGGTACCTTGCGATGCCATCTCGCCTGCCTCGCGAACTGCCTCAAATTAATAGAAATGGATGTGCGAGGTATTTAATTTTGCGCCGCCGGGCAGAGTTGCTGATTTGATACGGATCATGGGATATTTATTGATTCATGGCTATCCGGACGACACCTCGCTAATACGGTGATCATGGCGTCCTAATGAAGTTTTCGGCGTCATGCAAACTCACACTTTGGTGGCCGGCTGTCGCCATCGTCAACACCCGACCGTGGCGAGATAATCCAATCTGTCCTCATTTGGTCTGCGAGGCATCTGTCGAGAACGACGACGACGTGTCCGCCGAATGGTAGAAATGAGCCCCAGTTAAACTCGCCTTTTGCCCGCCAACTCCTCCAGACGCACGGACGGACCCTCCTCCGAGATCTCAGCGCAAGTGCCATCACGAAGATTTAGTCGTATTGCGCATGCACGTTCTTTCGTATGTATAGCATTGTTGCTCGGTACCCATATACTATAGTTCTCGTTAGTGCAATGGTCGCAGTATTCTGCTGTTCTTTGTGGCGGTTGGAGATCGTCTTGTATGGTATCAAGGTACCACACACTATGACATTTGGAAGCATGCCATCGTTCTTCATTGAGTGCTGCTGCTCTTTACCTCTTTGCACCGCAACACTTCGACGCAATTCATCAATAAAATCAATTTGGACAATGATTTGCAATTATTTCTACCCAAAGACTGCGTTTGCTGTATACTTGTGGAAGTAATCTCTGAACAGTCATGTATAGCAGGCAGCAGTTTTTCTTCTTCAGAGAAAGAGGGTCTTGTAATGAGGCACAATATTTGATTTAAGTGAAATATATAATGTAGTAATAGATCTTATTTAATATAGCATATAACTGTGGCTGCAGCTGTTGTTGATGTAGAGTACAGCTTCTAAACATTTTGTTAAGCGTTATCGTAACATTTCAGTATTCGATACAGGTGAAATAATAGATGTCCGATTGAATTTATTACGATTATTTCCTTGAATGAAGACGGTTTAATCTCTTCAGGAAAGCAGTGTTGCCTTGATTTTTCTATCATATATATTGCACCAGAAATAAAGCTCCTCATGCTGCAGTCGGTTGAGGAGCCGAAAGCAGGCGTGTTATTTTGGACCCCATCTATAGAGCATTATAGACCCCTCTGTTTCCAGCACATCGCGCAATTTCCAATGGTCAAATCGACGGCGCGATATTTGTTTCAGCCTTTAAGACGCCATTACTTGTTCTAATTACAGCCTCTTTCTGTTACGGTCGACTGGCTTGGCCGCATTTCTGCCAGTACGAATAAGCCAAATTGATGCCAAGACGTTGGCGCTGGCGAGAGCGAGGTGGCTGCGAATTGGACAAAGGACGGGGGTTGCCTAATCAAAATTGGTTAATATCCTGAGTGTCTGTACGGCAGATGCTGGGTCCTTTAATGTCGTCGACCTGCCTTGATCGACAGGAGGGTGAACGCGCCGGGGGTGAGGCGCTGGCTCAACTGTAGTAGCGCTGATTATGACGCGCCCGGTTGATTTGCTGATGGCACATAAGTGGAGACTTTGACGTTAATTTACCTTGGATTAGTCTCTCCATTAATTCCTGTTGTGATTAAGATTCTGGTTTCATTCCGCCGATATTTTTATTCATATTTCGTGACTTATGGCTGCTGTTGTGCAATGTGTATTGACTAAGAACAATAATAATAATAATAATAATAATTTTATGCTTGAACCGATGGACACGTAATCGTTCCAGATAACTCAATTTTTCAGTCTCCGAATAATTTTTTTATCACCTAAGGGAGCAGAACTACCTCGGGAAAAAAACTAATGATAATAATAATTATAAAGATGGCCAAGACGATGATGATGATATTGGCTATAACGATGACGATGACGATGGCGATGTCGGTGGTGGTAGCGGTGGTGGTGACGATGATGATGACGACGACGACGATGGCGATGATGATGATGATAATGATGCTGAGGATGAGGATGGAGATAACGCTGCTACTGCTGCTGCTGCTGATGATGATGATGACGATGGTGATGATGATGACGACGGTGATGATACAAAACGGCCAATGAAGGTGATATTTGAACACGCCTAATTGTTGTTCTATGATAATATGTTTTACATTTAATTTAAAGAACAATTATTGTACACATAATGCTGACTCTGCATAACTAAACATCGTTAAGTATACCTTTTGAATTAGATAATGGGCTTTCGTGTAATAGATAATACACGTTTTATAGTGAATTGTGGCATAATGCTTCTCACGTCCTATACAGTACTGTACTACTGATACAAGTGATTTATTATGAGGCAGCGATGCTTTACATTAATCGATGTACGACGAAACTCTTAAGTCTAAGTCAGTCAGTCGTCATCTGACACTGTTCAACAACCTGAGGAGTGGCATCAGACTGTCTTTCCTTCCAGCTCTTTGTTCCACGAGGACGGCCTCGATTCATCGAGTATACGGATCATCAGGAGAGAGAGAGACAGACAGACAGACAGACAGAGAGGGAGGGAGAGAGAGAAAAAGAGAAAGCGAGAGAAAAAGAGAGACAGACAGATAGACAGAGGATGAGACAGAGACGGAGACAGAGACGGAGAGTGTGGTCGAAACATTATCCATATAGATCTTGAGTGACTTTAGGCGCTTGGCCGACTCCGTATCAACTGCTTGCCAAGTGCTCGCCGTGGAAAGCACAGGTCCGACCGACCGACCGACAGGCTGCAGGTCTATACGACGACGACCAAAGCACAACTGCGCTGCGAGGAGACGACGGAGATTGCATGACAAGCTATGGGGAGACCAGATGAGACTGGTACTCCGCTTTCTCTCCCAGGCGACCCGTATACAGCGGTTCCCTGTTGAGACTTACAATAGCTAGATCAGCGCTGGCAGAGGTCGCCTCCTGCTGCTTGTCATGCAATAGAATTGTCCAAAAATCCAGCCTTATTGAGTATCGACCGAAATCGAATTAATCCTAACGGTGGAGAGATGTATATCTCCGCGCCACAGTTTCAATTTCGTTCCTGTCTCGTGGCATTTATTACCTCTGCATCTGGACCGTCTGATTATTTTACCCAACGCGAAGATGAGGTGGACAACCAGCAGCGGATACGTCGACTTCCAACGTCAGTCCGTGTCAGTTTCCACGTTGAAATCTCTAAAATTATCCTGAGCGATGTACTTCTGAATTACAGTCAGTATCCAGCAGCAGGATCCTATATCCTGACAGACCGTGATCATATTATGGACTATTATAGACTATTGTCTCCAGCTAAATGTCTTAGTTTATCCAAATCCTGACATTAATGAGTTTTTTCTGGTTAAGAAATCCTGAAAAACAGTCCCTTAAATCCAATTCACTTGTTATCCGAGTGTAATTTTTAAAAATTTATTGGTCTTGATTAAATCAATACTTTCTCTTTATTATTTTATAATTACTGACATTGATTACAGCATCAACATTACCTGAAAGCGAGTCTGAGCGACCGATTGCATGGTGTCTGAAAGGTCATAGGCCTATAGACATTTTCAGATATATCTGGTGACCTTGATAATTGCACATATCTATTGTACACTGTGTCGGGAAATAAAGGAACCCCTAATGATAATAAAAAAATAAATAGTAAGTATTTGTTGATTTTTTTAAATTTCAAAACCGTTTTGATCTTGTCATATTTATCCACAAATTTTTAATTTATGAACGTCCATTTAAAAATAATAACGTCACATTTACGTCCTTAAATTGCGAAGTTGATGCCATTGAGGAACTTGATCAGTTGCATGCATGGTCAGTGATGCTTCCATTGCCATGGCGAATGACTCACGCGTCAATTGAAGCTTGTGTTGAGCCCGCAGGCGGGCACTTTGAACACATCTTGCAGTCTTATATTATTCAAATACAATAGTAAGTTTTGAACTAAATTCGTGGCGGTCAATTGACAACATTTAAACACAATTAAAAATTCTGTAGATCAATTTTAGACTGTCCTCAAAATTCAATTGTTGCTGCAATTAACGTCATTGTGACGTTACTACTAAATGTCGGGAACTATCACATTTTATGCAGTACTAGATTAATATGTCAGGATTAAAACAGTTTTGAAATTTTAAAAAATAGACGAATATTTACTATTTATTTTTCTAATACCATCATTATTTCCGGACAGCGTATATATATGGCAATTTAAGGCAATCTGTCAATTGCGACATTATAATTATTTGGTTGTATAAAAGCCTAAGTTTTTGAACGTATATTAACAGGGCGATGTTATGGAATGAATTCGAATATTTGTACAGGGTCGATTTATTCAGCTTTGATGCAATTTTTAGACTTACGCAACAGTACAACATAGCCAACTATATATATATATATATATATATATATATATATATATATATATATATGATGTCATCCAATATATAATTGGAAATCGTAGCCATAGCATAACCCCCGTCATTTTCTGCCCAACTACATGCCATGGGTACGCCTCTGTTGAACCACGCATGTATACACTTGTAACAGAATAGATGCCTGAACATAATACTCTCTCTTTTGATTCGTTGGGTTTAAAATTATTCATTAGTGGTCTTCTGGTTGCGCATGCGTCATTAATCTCGTCTCTTCCTCTGATTAATTTGTCGTCCATGGCAGTGCAATCGGCCTCTGCAGTCTCCGGCAACCTCTTCCTCTGATATATAAAATGTTCTCGTCATACAGTGGATGATCCCTGTGTCCCAAATAGCATCGTATAAACGGTATAAACGTCGGCTTTCAGACCGCATGCAAGACGCAGTCTATTATGTTGGTGACATACATGTATACTCAACTGAGGGTTACTACGCCTTGTAGGCCTTTCACCATCATAAGTATTTATCAGGGCATTTAAACAGGATGTTCTCTAATCGTCTGAAGAAGTATATGTGTGTTGGTGGATGAATGTATGTACATCAACAAAAGACTCGACATTTTGTTAAGTTCATCTCCACTGTCAAGATCCAAACGGTGACGAGTTTTGATTCTTTACCTGCAGTTTGCATGGAAGATATATCAATACACGGTATTATCACGATGTATTTGTGTGGCAGGACTTACACAACCTGTGTAATAAATGAATTATTGTTAAGAACATACCAGTACTACCGCGTATGTGTGTATTTTTTTAGTGTCTTTTCATAGTATTGTGAATTCCTGACGATGTTTATATACTACAGTAGTCGTCTTTCGGCACAGCGTTTGTAGCTAAAAGAACACCGGCTCTTGCAGAGTTCGACACATTATAACACTGAAGAATCGATAGCGTAGGCTCTTAACTTCTAAAGCGTCACTCTCAAGACAAGCGCATGCCGGGCATCGGCTTATTCGCGAACACTGCAGCTAGTTTATGGGCGCTTCAGAAGAATGACTCAGCTCATTCGTTAACATTTAAGGTCGTTGTAATTTATGAAGAGGAAGTTTAAGTGAGTTGTTATATTGCAGATATCTATCTATCTATCTATCTATCTATCTATCTATCTATCTATCTATCTATCTATCTATCTATCTATCTATCTATCTATCTATCTATCTATCTATCTATCTATCTATCTATCTATCTATCTATCTATCTATCTATCTATCTATCTATCTATCTATCTATCTATCTATCTATCTATCTATCTATCTATCTATCTATCTATCTATCTATCTATCTATCTATCTATCTATCTATCTATCTATCTATCTATCTATCTATCTATCTATCTATCTATCTATCTATCTATCTATCTATCTATCTATCTATCTATCTATCTATCTATCTATCTATCTATCTATCTATCTATCTATCTATCTATCTATCTATCTATCTATCTATCTATCTATCTATCTATCTATCTATCTATCTGGCCTCTTGCATCAATTGTATGCAGATGACATTCAAGCTTATGTCCATTGCAAAGCTGCTGCAGCAATGGTCTCGGTAGGACTGATGTGTGATGCCGTAAATATCCTCTCTGAATGGATGGCCTTGAATCGCCTCCTCTTAAATCCCTCCAAAGCAGAATTTATATGGATAGGCAGTCGCAGGCACCTGGCTGAGCTGGATATGCAGATATTGGCTGAGACCTATCCTCACATTACTTTTTCATCTGTTGTGCGTGATCTGGGTGTATTGCTTGATCAGGCGCTTAGTCTCTCGCAACATGTAAACCAGGTTACTCGTAACTGCTACTGTCAGCTGCGTCAGCTTCGTGCAGTTATTCGCTCTCTTACCTTTGAGGCTTCAGTAGTCCTCGTTCATGCCTTTGTAACCGGCAGAATTGATCACTGCAGCGCTGTTCTGGCTGGTCTTCTCTGTGCCGTAGTGGTGCGTTTAGATCGCGTTCTTCGCTCTGCGGCCAGGCTTTTTGGACATATACCTAAATTTTCACCGGTTTTTTCAGCTTATATGCGCGATGTTCACCGGCTATGTGCCGGTTCAACAGCGCATTACTTTCCGCATTGCGACACTAGTTTGGCGGTGTCTCTCTGGTTGTGCGCCATCCTACTTGACTGAACTGTGTCGTCCGGTGTCTGAACTCCTTTTGCGTAGAGCTCTGCGCTCTTCTGCTAAAGGCTAGCTTCTGGTGTCCAGGGCCCGCTCGTCGCTAATGATGCGTCGAGCTTTCTCAGTGGTTGGTCCGTCCACCTGGAATGGGCTCCCGGTTGCCCTCCGTCTTCCCCCTTACAATGATCTACCTACCTTTTGTAAGCTGCTAAAGTCATTTCTTTTTGGCCGTGGCTGGGTTGGGAGCACCTCTGAGTAGTGTCCCTTGAAGAGGCGCTAAAATTATCGAAATGAATGAAATGAATGAAAATGAATCTAAATATATTATATATTTTATCTGAATTATATATATATATATCTACTATGTCTGCGTTGCATTGTGTTTCGATGTAAATTACGAGACGTTTCCTTTCATATATGTATATATATATATATGTATATATATATATGTATATATATATATGTATATATGTATATATATGTATATGTATATGTATATGTATATATATGTATATATATATGTATATATGTATATATATTGCATCGAGCAGCAGTAGCAGTAGCAGAATTAGTGCAAAGGACTTTGACATCGATGGTGATCAGTGCGAATGTCATCTTCAAAAGCGACGACCTATAGGCCGTTGGTCGCCCTCTTGTGTTGATTTAATGTCGTCCGCTTTACCTGAACTTCCTGTCGTCGGAGTAGGGCCTTTCGACGTCATCAATGCATCTACTTAATGCATCAGGAACTCGGCAATGACCGGCGGTTATGGAGATCGCCCGTCTGTTTACGCTTGCCTTTTGTATGTAATTATTTCGGACAATCGCTGTAATGGCCGCGGCCGATGCGCAGAGGAAGTCCTAGGAACGTCGGGTCTCCGTCGACCTGTGCTCTTAATTTTCTATTTATTGGCGCCATCGAGGACTCTATTTTCCTTCCGTTTTCTCCACTCCATAATAGGCCAACTGCCGATGAGGGAGCGACGTGTAATACTCACGTTCGCTGCCATTTTGCTGTTGATTGACGATGCATATATAGGAAGACTGAAGAGCGTTCTTAGTGAATGTCGCTCGTATACTGAGTGCACTTTCAGTCGGGTGATGAGTGAGTGAGTGGTTGAAAGACGGCGATTGCTGCAAAGCGCCTTAAATGAAAATGACACATCCTCCGACTATGTATATATATAATATACAAGTTGGCAATCATTTATATATATATATGTACATAAGGTGGCAATCCTGGTTTGACTGATGCCTACCCTTGCGATGAGGCGGGGACTTCTCTGGCGACAGTTCATTCAACGAACTCGATGAATATTCGTCGTGGTGGTCATTGTTATCGAAACGTTTCTTCCCTGCCCTGATTGCATCACCACAGACGGGGAGGGGTAATCTCTGCTGCAGTGGACGAACGGGGGGGGGGCCGGAATGGCAGCTTAGTATTTGCCGCTAGAAGTGCTGAAAGAGGTTATAATTGCAGGGATAACTGCAACGGGTGAGGGAGATTGGTCGTAACCCTATACTTGCTTAAACCGATCGATATCTGTATACAAGGGCATTCCTCATTCAGATCAGAGACCGGATTCAGGGCCACGTGGGACTTATAAGGGTAAATGCAATGAGCCAATATCTTACGCATACCTGCATGGTTAAATGCGCTGACGCGTGGTAATCGAATACCTTTTGGTAATTCATGCATAGACACTTTCATTTGTCTCCCTGTCATGAGACATGGCGCTAAAGAAATGGCATACACATAGAATGTAATAGGATTTATATAGCGCCGATGAGGATAAATATATATATAGATATATATATGCTCAGCCAAGCAGTCAACCACTACTCATGCTCTGGTAGTGTTAGTCCCAACCCAGAATAAATGAGGAGGGCGACGCTACTCATCACCGTTAGAAAACAATGTCGCTTGAATAGTCGACATCTTATCGATGGACAGCGGCGCGTGACGTATGTATGTGTTTTAACATGTGCATTGTAAATTTCTTTGCTTTGTATGTACGTGTACCTACGTGTGTATGTTTGTTTTGCAGTATGTATGTAAGTGTGTGTGTGTGTGTGTGTGTGTGTGTGTGTGTGTGTGTGTGTGTGTGTGTGTGTGTGCAATATATCATGCGAGAAAAGCTGGAAAGATATGGCAGCCTTATTATTATAGAGTTCTTGTATTGATCGCAAGAATCACTCATCACTTGCTGCTGATGAGTCCTTAAGACGTCCACTTCTCGTGAGAAGGCAAACGAGAGACCGCCGACCGAAGCCCGTGTATATATACGGAGCCATCGGAATATAACCGTTAGCTCCTTGGCGGGTAACTTAATTCTTAATTTCCCATGTTTTAATTGACTTCCGTTCTAGCAGATTCTGGTGCCAATTCATTACGGCCGCCTTACTGGTCGTCTCTTACGCAATATACTATAGGCAGAGCAGGACCTCTTCCTCTTGTAGTCCCTGGTCTTCTGTGCGCAGCTGTTCGTTCGGTGGACCCGTTGTTGCGAGATCAGTCAGTTTGACAGCAGACGTCCGCCTTTTTGCGCGGAAATCCTTGCGCGCTGACCTAATCAAATAACTGGATCGTTAATTTTTTTATCCGGCGTAATCAGTTTGGTATTAATCTGGGATTATTCGCTCTGCAGGTGTTGACCGTTGATCTAGACAGACGTGATGAGGTGGTCGTCTGTGTGTTAGTGTGCATGCATTGCTCACCTCGTATAAGCCCAATACTGCAGAGTATCGCTGGTCTACGCCCTCTTTGGAGGCCATGGCACACGGCGCCCAAGTATACACACTGGGAAAATCGATCGGAACTGTTCGCTGTCATCGTCGCAGATGAACACTGCCAACTAATCCGATGAAGAGGTCTACCTGGCGTAGAACGAGGGGGAGGAGAGGATGAGGAGAGGGAAGGAGGAGGAGGAGAGTGGAGGAGGAGGAGAACGAGGAAGAGGAGAAGGAGGAGAAGAAGAAGGAGGAAGAGTAGGAGGAAGGGGAGAAGGAGGAGAAGAAGAAGGAGGAAGAGTAGGAGGAAGGGGAGAAGGAGGAGAAGAAGGAGGAAGAGGAGGAGAAGAAGAAGGAGGAAGAGTAGGAGGAAGGGGAGAAGGAGGAGAAGAAGAAGGAGGAAGAGTAGGAGGAAGGGGAGAAGGAGGAGAAGAAGGAGGAAGAGGAGGAGAAGAAGAAGGAAGAGGAGGACGAGGAAGAGGAGGAAGAGGAAAAGAAGAAAGAGGAGTAGCGGAGAAGTAGGTGGAGGAGGAAGAACACGGAGAAGGGAAGAATGAGGAACAGGAGCAGAAGGCGAAGGAAGAGGAGGAAAAGGAAGAGAAGGAGGTGGAGAACGAGAAGGAAATGGTGGATGAGGAGGGGTGGAAAAAGAGGAAGAGAAGGAGACTCCTCGGCGGTGTTCAGCCTCGGTTTGGCAGATGGCAAAATGTCAGTATTCACTGCGACAGCCTGGGTTGCCTCGCCGTTGGCGCGTCATCCCAGAGGCAATCAATTATATGAGAGAAAAATTGTATTTTGATGCTGCATAAATCTCAGTAATTCTACGCATGTATATATGCATAGGAAGGAGAGATGATTGCAATGACTGTTTCGGTGATCTATGGCTTGTGCATCCGAAGACTTTTATCTTCTGGACGATTCGATCGATCGATTGAACTGCTACGTATTGATGGATCGTGTGATTAGTAGCACAGAGGATGATTGCTGCTGCTGCTGCTGCTGATTGGTCGGTTGACAGCTGGTCAGCATATATAGTCCGTCTCTAATCATCTTCCTCCTCCGTCTAAGTGCGTCCCTCCATTGCCACTCCTCCTCCTTTCCTTCCTGTTCCTCCTCTTTCTCCTTTACTTCTTCGTCCTCCCCTTTCTTCTCCTCGTTCATCCACTCCCCCTGCTACCAGCACCCCTCCCTTTGTCGTCCCATCCGTCCGGGATCCGTATGGCCAGCCTGTTAAGGTCGTGATAGCCGGAGTCAGGCAATCCACAATCACTTGATTGTTTTCTAATTACAGGTTCTGCCGACGACCAGAGGATTTGCGACCGTATTTACCGGGCTACCCTGCTCTCCTATCCCTCCTGCCCCACTCCCCATTCCCCACTCCCCATTTCCCTCTCTCTGCTCTGTCCACCAGATAATACGGGCAGAGGGCCGAGCGCATGCGAGATAATCATAAGGGCTGTTCCATCCACAGCTCTCATTTCTATTAGCCGGCGCTGCGGATAGACCTAGCAGTTACGCCCGAGATCTCGCCATCTCCTCTCTAATTGGCTGGTCAAATTTAGAAGCTTAAACCCGCTCGCTACGTCTTAAATATCGCTCATCAGTCGTGTAAGTTATTTCTTTAATTACATCTGCGGCGTCCGATCCTTTAATAAGAGGAGAAACAGAAGGTGATTTGATTCGCGGTTGATGCCCTGGTCGAGGGCTTAATGCGACCACCATCCTTCGCCTTCATTCAATACCTACCTTTAAGATCTTGCGAAAAATGACAGGTCATCGCCGAACATGTTGTTCAACGCAAAGAATAATGTTTTCGAGAGCTTCTTGTATTTTTGTTGCTTTTAATGAACATTGTTTCATTCAATTGATAAATCCCAGCATGTAATTCAATCCCAGAAAATTCTCATGAACACCATACGAATGGCTCCTCATAGATATATAGACCGTGTATATAAATATATATATGTATGTATATATATATAACCGTGGTTCAATTCAGAATGAATTATGCAGGATTCTGTTGATTTGATCAGTTTCGGTTATGGGGACCCGATGGGTTGAGCTTGAGGACACAGCGTGGCCCATGGCATGCAGTCTCTGCCAGTTAGGGCTACAGCGTATACACCACTACAATTTCGTATACTATGTAATCAACTTGTCCCAATTGTGTTCCTCTGATATCAGTAACATAAAGTGTTCCTTAATTGGATGCTGAAGCTATAGGTTTATGTCAAAAATCATCATCATAATTATTATGTATGATTTTCAAGAAATTTAAACACTGTAAGGAAGTGTTCAGTAGACTTTGAGGATATTAGCCATTCATATCAGCATATATAGTCCGTCTCTAATCATCTTCCTCCTCCGTCTAAGTGCGTCCCTCCATTGCCACTCCTCCTCCTCCTTTCCTTCCTGTTCCTCCTCTTCCTCCTTTACCTCTTCGTCCTCTCTTTCTTCTCCTCATTTGACCCACTCACCCTGCTAGCAGCACACCTCTCTTTGTCGTCCCTGTGTATATACGCCTTCCTATACTGTATATTAAATAGGCCTACCTGAACAATATGAACACGTGCGCACTACAGATAACGGTTATACTGAACGGCATTTGTAGCACACAAGTTGCATCAAAGGCCTACCGATTTTACATTACGGGTGCATAATATTATATAGTTATAGACTTACATAATGATAATAATAGGCCTATATAAATAATAATAATAATAATAATGATAATAATAATAATAATAATAATAATAATAATAATAATAATAATAATAATAATAGTGATAAGGATGGTGATACTGTTGCTGATGATTCTGATGATGATGATGAGGAGGATTATGAAGATGGTAATGATGACAATAATAATAATAATAATAATAATAACAATAATAATTGTGATGATAATAATAATAATGACATTCTTCATCACCAATTCAAACTGACTATGCTCACTGACAAGCACGCAACATGATTACAAGTCTGAATAGGAACCAATTATCATAAATATCATCTGTTTATGAAGGCATATCCATGAGGAACAGCTGATTATTGTCATTGTAGGGTTTTCTTGATAGTTTGCTGACCGTGTTATTGCAAAGCGCCCTTATAGCGGCATGGCTGCGTTACGGCGCTATAGAAATTGTCCGTTAAATGATAATAATTAATAATCACATGTCGAATCTAACTGTATGGCTGCCATGCAAGGCTTCCATATTGTACAGCCAATTCTGCCAGCGTCACCAAGCGATTGATAGACTGAGTTTACCATAGACCGCTGTTAGGCTATCATCCTTCATTCCATTTGCATCTCTGTCTGTCTATATGTCTGTCTGTCTATATGTCTTCTGTTTGTTTGTCTGTCTGTCGGTAGACTGGGTCATCCAGTCGTCAATAAATAACTTTAGGTTTATTAATCATTGACAGCTATCCTGCCTGACACCTTGTCCTTTTTATACCTAATAACACACTCCAAATCAAACAGTGGTTGTTCCAGATGAAACGCAGGCTTCCTTTAATGCCATTGTCCGTTCTTCGTCGGTTACGATCGGCCATATCTCAGCGTGCCATATGCTACCGGCATTAGTCCTTCCATCCATCATTGTCTACGGGCCTCTTAATCTAGATAATCAATGGCAGCGCGGCGTACTGCGCCCTACCTGGCAGAGGAGTCATCATAATTAGCGGATAGACGACACACCTGTATACGAATTACAGGTGAATAAGTTCTCCTTATCCGTGTCCATGGCACTCGCCGGCAGGTGGGGCTGCGGCGCTTCGTCCATTGTGAAGCGGAAGGCGAGGGCGGCTGGTCCTGCTTCTGCATGCGAGGGACGAGTGAAGGGGGGCCAGACGTGTCGTCGCTCGACGACGTACCACTTGGACTGAAGGCAATTGTTGCCGTCGCATCGTCCTTTTATTATCAGCCTGTCAGCATTATTTTTATGGTCAGGAATGTTATATTTTAATCAGCCCGAGTAGTCGGCCGCTGTTTGCGTCTGTCGGTCTCGCTTTCTGTCTGTCTGTCTGTCTGTCTCTCTCATCGTGTCTCTTCCTCTCCGTGTTTATGTTTCTGACTCTTTCTCCCATCGGTCTGTTGGCTGATGAATCGATTCTGCGAAGGAGGTTGGGTTTGTTTGTCATCATCGTCTTTGTTTCTGCTTCTGTTCGTTAGTTGAGTGACGTTGTTGGTGTTTTCTTCACCTCTACCGGATGAAGATTTAGTCTTTTATGGTCTCCGCCTCCGCTATAATCAATGCATGTCCTAAAAGCACGCGTGAACTCAAAGCAAAAACAAATGATCGACAAGATTACTGATCGTGTTTTTCGTTTCTTAAATAAGCCCGAGGCGACCTGTTGGATTTGACAATGCCGTAAACAATCACAATATATGCACTACATAAAGGTCATACTTTTCACATTTTATATACTCTATACAGCTATCGCAAAAACTTAAGGTGCTATAAAATTGCCATATAGATTGTGCACCATGGACCTGTAATGGCTTCATGCATTACGCGAGCACAAACGCATTTCAAAATGAACACCAAGTTTTGCACTAATGATGTTCTCAGAAAGAAGTATGAGTATAACGCCCTGTGTTTGAATTTGGATGTAGGTGTAAGTTAGGTGTAAATCTGGCAAATTAATAAAATTAGATTACGCTAAGAAATTTATCAAACGCTGACAGCAAAGGCTGCAACGCTTTCTTTGAGAGTCTACTTTTCTGCTATACGAGAGATTGAGCTGTCCCGTCTCATATATATATATATATATATATATATATATATATACGCATTGAATTGTTAAAGTGTACAATAAGTAAAATAAATGTAATACAAGTATATAAGCGCATAATTCATGTAGGCCTATACATGTCTTTCGGAGATATCTATTTCTTTGTTTATATCCTTCCATTTTTATCTGCCTGCCTATCAATATCTTTAGATATATCTTCTTTATTCATCTGTTTCGCTCAATTAATTTGCTTGCCCGTCTGCCTGTATATAGCATAGGCCAATGCCTGTTCGGTGGTAAAATTGCTCATCCTGAATTGCCGGATCTTCAAATCTGCGCACGTCTTAAACTACCGAATCTGTAACCGAAATAGGACATATTCGTAATTTACAATATCAGAGATAGGGCAAAAATGCATGAAACAATTTATGTGCGTAATGGTCGGTATATCGTGACAGAAAACATAAGTTTTAGGTGATGACTTTACTGACTACTCTTCTCCGTGGGCGATCTCTTGATCCCACTTAGTCCAGCTGAATTTCACCATTGTGGATGTTTATTTCTCTGTCTCTTTGTCTGTTTGCTTGTCTGTCTGCCTGCCCGTACATGTGTCTAACTATGAACCTGTGGAAAAATTTATTCATCTGCCCATCTACGCCCATCTAATTACAAATCAATCAATCATCCATCGATCGATCCATTTATGCATTAATGGCAACGATCCAGCGGTCTTTTGTATTTGTCTGTCCGTCTCCATCTTTCATTGTCTCACTCTTATTGTCTTTGTCTTTGTCTCTGTCTTCGTCTGTCTATCTTCTTTATCTCACTCTTTATGTGTCTCTGTCTCTGTCTGTCTCTGTCTGTCTCTAACTGTCTATCTCTGTCTGTCTGTCTATCTGTCTGTTTTGTCTCTGTCTCCCTCTCTCCCTCTCTCTTTATGTATCTTATTTCGTCTCTTTTCTATTCTAAATTATTACCGTGCCCACTGTGCTTGTATGATAAGATCTCTGGGTTTTCGTCAGACCACAACGCCCGTGTGAGATGTTGACTTTTTCTTTCATATATAGACTGATTGCAAGGCGATGGGAATGTGAGTAAATAGTCAAGACCATAACGTCAACATGATCGGAGTCAAAGAGCAGAATTTCGCCGAAATAGTATCCGCGTTGGACCTCGTCCTTTCGCATCTGTTCTATTCACCCGTCGACGTTATAACGATGACCATTTGAATCGCCGCTTCTTCTGGTGGGATTTTCACATAGACCTGCATAGACGACGAGAAGCGTGCCACCACGCTAACATTGACGACAGCACCAGATCGAGACATTGTATTCGAGATTTCTTCGTATAATATGGCGGCGTCGGCTTCTTTTGTCGCAAGCAATAAATCACATTCGTCGGTCGGTCTGTTATTTAGTCTGTCTAAAAACTGAGATTCCCATTCCGTCTGCCCACATGCCTGGCTGTCTTTCTGTCTGCCTGTGTATACCTGTCTATCTTGCTGTATACACATATCGACGCGATCACACGCATTCGTTACTTAGTCACACCTGAGTTGAATCGTCGGCGCTTATAAGGCGGTCTATACGACTCGTTCAGACGTTGTTTATGTCGAACTCAATACAGTACTTATCTATGGCATTCGACGCCAATAACTGGCCGCATGGGCGGCTCTTTGATAAATGACTTGGAAGGGGTGAAGAACCCTTCTCCGATGAGTTGCGTCTAGTGGCGCGAGCCATGGAGATTAATTTACAAGCATAACTTGTTTTTGAAGTAGTAATTGAAGGTCGAGGTTGGTCGGTCGTGTGTCACCTGACAATTCGGAGTTCGGTTTCAGCGATATAATGCCCACACCTCTGTGAGGACACCGCCAATAGACGCATGCATGCGTGTAGGCGACTCGCTTGGTCGCGCGGTCGTCGTACGCGAGCCAAAATATTTTATCTGGAACCGGTGTGTCATTAGGAATAAAAAGGCAAGGTGTCAGACGGGAGGACAGCTGTCAAAGATTAATTAAGTTAAAGCTATTTATGATTCAAATACGACGACGTATGGCGGAATAGGATAAAAGAACGATGTATAGATGACGATGGTTATTGTGTCAGCGTATGTCACCCACCAGCCTTTGCTGTTTGTCCTTTTTTAAAACTGACCTCATTGACCGATCATGAAAAATATGTTTCAACGCATATGTTGATGTGGGCCTAAGTATGTTGACGTGCAAATGTTCAGATATCTGAATCCATATCTGTCATGCATTTGCAATCTACGCTTCATTATGAAGCCATTCCGTGCAGTATTAGTGAGAATAAAAGGACGCAAGGGTGTGGATTGGCCACCTGTCCACCCTTATGTATTCCAAGCCTCATTCTGTATTGATCGTCTTCTATTGTTCTTGGATTTATAATTGTTTTCATGGTTACACGATTACGCGGTTCTTTGCATGGTTATTTGGATATAGTTTCTGTGACTGTTTATGTTAGTGTATCCGTGCGTATACGGTTATGTGTATGTGTGTCTCTAGCTGTCCTGAGTGAGCGCTTTCCACTGGACAACCACCTCCACCGTCGCCTCCACCATCGTATTCACCACAGTCACCATCTCTATAGCGACCTCGGCTTCACCGACTCAGAGACAGTACTACAGGTGAGTCGAACGACGTCAGACAAATGAACCATTTCTCATCATTAGTGTCTGCCAGAGTTGAACATCGATGTGGCAGTGAGCTCAATAAGAAGGGATGATCTGCGGCGGAGGATAAATATTCCAGACAGATAATGAAGTAATCTGATTATCTGTTTCATTCTCTGTGCGCTCATCACAGCATGTGCATTTCGTAGTCACTTGATTCTGGTAAAGTTACCAAAGATATATTATGCGTTTATTCTTGTTGAAATATATTAATATTGATGATGATTCCAACTATATTGATGATGACGATGATTAAGCTGACCATGCCTGCAATGATTAGGATAATGATGATTATGATGATCAATTGGTTCATAATATAAAATGATCATGCCTATGATATTGATGCTTATAATGATGTTATTAATGATGATGAAAATGATGACATGATGATGAGGATGATGATGATGATGATGATTATGATGACGGTGATGATGATGATGACGATGACGATGGCGGTGGCGGTGACGATGATGATGATAATAATAATAATAGCATCTACGACAACAACAACAACAATAATAATAATAGTATTTGTTAGATCTATGCTGCAATCAATAGGTCTATTAACAGCCAGTAATAGGTAAAGCTGGCACTTCAAGCTGATCTGCATCAACATAGCATTCTCAACTTGAAAGGATATTTCTGCGCTTTTCGAAGGCCCGCATCTCTTTGTTGGACGTCCTTTTTTATCCAGGACAACGATTATGATGACGTTGGCGATGACCAAAAATGACTAAAGCAACTGTATGCTAACGCATTTAATCAATAATGTCAGTGAAATCTAAAGAAATATGTCGTGGAAATAATGTCATAATAACGAAGACAATGTATACATTAGACTTCATATTGAACAGCTGAGCAGAGACAGACAGACAGACAGAGACAGAGACAGAGAGAGACAGACAGACACAGACAGACAGACAGATAGAGATAGAAGGAAAGAGAGAGAGAGAGCATGGATGGATGGATGGGTGGGCTGGATACTGAAGACTGCCTCTGTTGTCTTTGGTGCTGTAGGCGCTCAGTGGTTTTCTCTTCGTTGTCACCTGCGACGGAGAAGTCTTCTATGCATCGCACACCGTCGAACAATACCTCGGCTTTCACCAGGTAAGCATCACAATCACCACCACCATCACTAGCAGCAGCAGCAGCTCCTTTCGTCCCTCCCTGCCTCCCTCTTACCCTCTGCCTCTGCTGCCATCGTCCGTCGCTTCTTGATGCATGTTGCGAATGTCAGATCGGTCGGCGCCTGGCCACCTGCTATGCGCCTTCACGGGGAGGTCACAGAGGTCCGTCGTAGACTACTCGATTCTTATTACTTGAGACATCGTCGTTGGCGTCGTAGTCGTCGCTCTGGCACCTGCAGTATAGGCTGGCTCACAGCTCTTGCCTCGAAGCACTGCGCTGCAGAAGAGAGCAGAACAACGCACAACTGATCACTCATTCGTTCGTTCACTCCATCCATCCATCCATCCATCTATCCATCCATCCATCCATCCATCCATCCATCCATCCATCCATCCATCCATCCATCCATCCATCCATCCATCCATCCATCCATCCATCCATCCATCCATCCATCCATCCATCCATCCATCCATCCACCCACCCACCCACCCACCCACCCACCCATCCATCCATCCATCCATCCATCCATCCATCCATCCATCCACCCACCCACCCACCCACCCATCCATCATTCATTCATTCATTCATTCATTCATTCATTTGTTAATTCATTATTAAATTCGTTAAATTATTAATTCATTATTAAATTCATTAAATTATTAATTCATTAATTCGGTAAGTTGTTAATTAATTAATTAATTCATTAATTCATTCACTACATAGATACAGCCGAATTTGATGACGCCCCTAAAGTCAATGAGCTTAATAATTGCATCCATTCATCACTTTGTTCATTCATTCATTCATTGCATCAATTGAAGTCGAACCATCGTTCAAGAAACAGATTGATTGATTTCAGTTAAGTCTAACCAGATAATAAAATGTGCACATGCCTACATGCCTACAAATATGCATACTAGAAGTGTTGGGTCTACGATTACGACAGGGTGTTTCCCTTTGTCGGAGTCCTG